>LT669791.1:22187240-22409379 GCA_900128785.1 Arabis alpina
GATTCATGTTTACCATAACCAAAGGTCAATTACTTTATACATATTGGGTTTGTGTTCTCGATTTCTTTCCGGGTCTTTGGTTGTATGCTCGATTTTAGTAGTACTTGCTTAGTTTCTATAGCATCTCAAATTCCTCTTTACTTAACAAATGGTTCGTTTATTCTTCTCCAACCATGTATTCTCATTTCATAATCAAATATGAAGTTGGAAAGTCTCTTTACTTTTGATCGTCTATTCAATTTAATGGCAAGATGAATCTCCTCCTTTTTAGTTTTTTTAGTTTATAGTTGTTGAATATTGAAGTTTTTTCCTATCGAGACTTGCACTTTTTAAGCTACATGGTTTTATTTCTCATTTGTTTCAATTACAATGAGTTATCTATTTCAGTACTCCAGTTTCCTGATTTTATTTTTGAATGGTTAATCTTGATGGACAAAGACAGTTAGCTACTCGAGCTAAAGATTGTTAGATTTGCAATGGACCATCATCATCAAGCTAGATGAGGTAAAATTCCATTTTTACAAATTATTTTTACAACGAATTCACACAAGTTTTAGAATATAATTTGCATTTAAAAAAAATCCATTACTGGTACTATAATTTCTCACATGTTTTCCATATGCATACACGTAGGGGACTAAACTAAAAGTTACGTTTTTCGTAGGAGGGATACCATAAATAAAGTTATTGTTGAAAGGTATAAGCTTTGTGGATTGTATTAGATTTTCCTAAAAGTTTGAGCCTCAGATTTTCAAAAGTGGTGAAAGGGAAATTTTTTGTAGGTGTTTAAATTTGGTCCACGTGTTTGGTGGTTGAATCTACGGGTTTTCTCTATGGATTATGTGTTTTGAGCTATGATGTATGTTTCTGCCTTATTGTTTGTTCTTTGTCTCTACATTTGGCTGATTGGAATGGCTCCTCTGTGTTATCTGTGACGGGATATTTATGTTCAAAATTTGGAATCTTGATGTAATTTAGAAATGTTTCTGTGGCACTGAAATTTTGTTAGTGAATGCTATCTCTTGGTCTCATTTACTAGAGTGGCATTAGAGTAGATTTTGTCTATCTCTGATCTGCTGGGTGGTTGAATCTATGGGTTTTCTCTATGGATTATGTGTTTTGAGCTATGAATTTTTTTGCAGGTTGGAGCTATTGCACCACAGAGCTTGGATTCATTGCTACATAGCATTCATGATCATGAGTGCCTTGGATGTACGGATTGGGTTAGAGCTATTGCACCACAGAGCTTGGATTCATTGCTACATAGCATTCATGAGTGCCTAGGATGTACGGATTGGGTTACTCGTAAGGCAGCTGCTGATGCTTTAATCTCGTTGGCTGTCCATTCTAGCAGTTTGGTTGTTGACAAAACAGATTCGACTCTTACAGCTCTAGAGGCATGTCGGTTTGATAAGGTACCCAACTTCATTTATTTTCTTATCTGCGTGAATCTCTTTAAAGAAACACCTCTCTACCTGGAAAAGAAATGCAGAGTACTGTAATGGTCATGAAACAATAGCTGTTTCCATTCTCTTTTGTTGTCTCTAGAACCTTACTGTAAGCTGATAGTGATAGCTTTATAATTTATCTGATTAATAACTAAACAGAGCTAAAGTTATACGAGCTAGACTGAAAATAAAGCTTGGATAGCGATAGCGGATGCTTGTTCTTTGTTGTACACTGTAATTTCCTATGGGCTGAAACAATTTTGCCTAGGCATGTTTTTCTTTAGTAGCATGTAGAAACGATAATATAGTTAGATTTGGCTACCTTGATCTATATATTTGTATCATCATTACTAAGAAGGGAATCACATTGTTACTTTTTGCAACCTTTTTGTTTTTGCATAATTCTGAAAAGCGGCTATTTTCTTTGGCTTGCAGATAAAACCTGTTAGAGAGAGCTTGTCTGAAGCACTGAACGTCTGGAAGAACATTGCTGGGACATCTGATGACCAGAAGGATGTGTCATCTGAGCAATGTATGTTGGAAAGGAAAGGAAAAACCGATTCAATTGCATGCGAGGGAGCAGGACCAGTGATGCAAGGCTCCTCTGATGATGTGAGCAGTAATTCAGATTCCATTTCAAGAGCAGTTCTCATTTTACGGAAGAAAGCTCCTCGGTTGACTGGCAAAGATCTTAACCCTGAGTTTTTCCATAAACTGGAAGAAAGAGGTTCGGGTGATATGCCTGTTGAAGTTATTCTTCCCTGTAGGCAAAAGAATTCGTTAACTCAAACACGGAGGATGATTCAGACACCAATACTTCAGTATCGAGGAGTCGGTCAAAAGATGTGTGCAGAATAGCTGGTGTCCATCCAAAACAAAAACATTTTGGAGAATTCGCTAGAGAAAAATGGGTAGATGAAAGAATAAACGGAGGCGAATCACGGTTAAGAGCATTTGATGGAGATCAGACCGAAGCATCTGAAAACAGAGGGAATTGGCCACCTTTAAAGAAACAGTTATTGCACTTGGAGAGACAACAAACCCACATAATGAACATGTTGCAGGTACTGTTCCGATTTCAAATCAATATAGTGATTCGTTTTTGAACCAGTTTCACTCTTAAAAGTTAACACTACCTTATCATGGCAGGATTTCATGGGTGGTTCACATGATGGCATGACAAGTTTGGAGAACCGTGTTGTAGGTCTTGAGAGAATCGTAAAAGAGATGTCAAGAGAAATGTCTAAACAATCAGGTAAGTATTTGAACCGTGCGGCTAAAACGACAACTTGTTGCATCCATTTGAAGAAAGATATTTACTAAGTCCCAAAATGTCTAAATTTTTGTAGGTGTTTAAATTTCCTTTCTGCAATATCACCCGTGATATTGTTAGCAGTGATTAGTCACTCGAGCAAAAGATCAATTTTCCACCAAAAACTTGAAAGGAATCGGCGCACAAGGGTGTCTGAAGTAGTGGTAGGTGGAGAAGAAGGGAACGTCAAGACAGGAAAATAGGTGTGAAGTTTCTGGTATTATTTGATTACTACCTTATGTTAATATACTCTTGGCTACGGATCTCTATATTAATGAAGTAAGGAGTATGTGTACTATTATTTTGGTCTTCTATTGTTAATCAAATGGTTTTGTGTATAAAATGTACTATCTCACACTTGAGACTTCTATTTCTTTTACAATTGTGGTCTGTATGTTCATTTTTACTGGCTAATTTCTTGCTTCTGAATTTAATCACATTGATCTTTTAGAAGATTCAAGTTTGTGATACAATTTCCCAGTTACTTTTAATCTCTGGTGGTTTCATTCAGTTTAGATGATATGTCTTCAATGCTATATATAGAAAACTCACAAACGTTCGATTACATGGTCATTTTATAATACTGTTAGTAAGGTAATAAAATATTCAAAATGAAAACAAAATAGTATAAAAGTACAGTACAAATCAATAAATTCATCACAAAACCCGCACGTAGTGCGGGAGAAGCCCCTAGTCGCTTGGATATAAAAGAAGAAGACGACATTTTTGTTTAAGAGAATTGGGCCTTGACGTTGGACTTGAAATCTTAGTTAGTAATTAGGGTAATAATTCCACACTTTGAGCGAAACGGCTTCGCATTTGAATCACACGGGATCATATACACACGTTTTTGGGCATGCTCTTTTTATGGGCCACAGGATCTTAAAGAGGAAAATGATGCTGACGTGGCAGCAGGGGCGGAGGCAATGTGGATTAGGGTGGGGCACTTGCCCACCAAGAATTTTTCAAAATTAGTGTAATTCTTTAAGGATTTTTCATGATGCCCCTCTTGTTATATTATTTTATGGTATATTGTTTGATAATTTTGTAGTTTTGCACCGGGTGAAAATAAGTTTTAGATCCGCCACTGCATGTCAGCATTGGGGAGCTCTTCATTTTGCCTACGTGGACAACCTCAGAGTCTTCAAACTTCTGCTTTTACTTAGTAGAATATACTCCCTCCGTTCTTTAAAGATTGATTTTCTATAGTTTTCACACATATTAAGAAAACAAATTAATGTTTGACTAGAAATGTATTGGTTTTTGTACTAAACAATTTTCCATAAGTTTAACCCAATAACAATCCAATAAAATCAATTAATATGTCTTGAAATCTACAATTTATAATTATTATTGCATAGAAAATGTAAAAAATCAATCTTTTTAAAACAAAATTTTTTTCTAGAACATCAATCTTTAAAGAACGGAGGGAGTATAATATAATTATATATACATATATATTTCCCCAACTATATTAAATTGTATAACTAATTAGAGTATATTTTTTTTACAAAAATAGTTTTTCTATAGTTTCTTTGAAAATATTCATATTAGATAGATGATATTCAATTTTTATTTATTGACAACAATAAAATCATTAGACTTAAACAATCTACCATAACGATTAGATTTATCATTAATTATATTTTTCTGGAATCTTTTAAATTTTCACTATGTTCCTTCAAAATTATATGCACAAATTATAGAATATTTTACCATAAATTTTCACTATGTTACCGCAAATTGAAAAAAATGTATCAAATTAGTTGATTTTTTCAATTATCCATGCAAGATTTATTGTGTTTTGTTATTTTTGACTATTTGAATTCTACATATTGGTTGAATCATTTTGGAATTGATTTTCTATATTGAAAAGATAAAAAATTAAATGGTTTCTTAATTTGTGTGTAAAAACCTTAAAATCATCTAAAATGATACGAAGAGAGTATAGATTAGTTGATTTCGTTAACTCTAATATGCTAGCAATCATAAAAATTCTTTTATGGTTTCTATTATGCAGGAAATTTTGATTTGTGTTGTATTTGAATATTAATTTGTCTTTAACGAAGGGTCATCATAAAATTGTCGACCATATAACTCAACACAACCATATCATATCCCATTGTTTAACTATCTTTTACCCATATCTGATCAAATTTATATTTTATGCTATCAAATCGCACCGTACTATAACTCAACCGTATCGTGAATTTGCGTTAATCAATATTTCGTTGTACATTAATTGGCTGAGAGAATGAAATTATTGATCGAAAACTATTGAGATGTTGGGAGTGTGAGGGTAATAATATACCCTTCATGCAACCGCTTCCTTTTTGTTTACACAGATTCTCAACTCTCTTTGAATTATACATTGACCAATATTCTGGATTCCTTGAACGGTAGTACTGTTACAGAGGTAGCGTGAGGGATGAGATAATTAATCGATGATGGAGGAATGTCTTGATAAATATTGGCAATTCTACTTGTATGTTTTGGCGAGAACCTTTGATGTGCTTCACTTTTGATTCGTTACCTTTGGACTCTTCCTTCTACTTGATCGAAGACATTTTCCTCCACGAAGCCGTCTTGCTCCGACCACGTTCTTTTATTGTACCCAACCGACAACAGATTCCTCTCCTCCACCGTTAGCTCGTTGTTCACCCTCGCCACTTTCTTCATCGTCTCCACCATTCCTGCAACATTATATTACCAAAACCAAACCTGAGACAATGTAATTTCAACAATAAAGATGGTTTGACGGCGTATGAGAGATGGTTGATTACGTACTATCGTAGCTCTTTGTCCCCGATGACATTATTGTTCCGATGATGTTTCTGAAAAACAGAGATTTTGGGTTTGTTTTCGAGATAAGAAAGAATAAAAAAATTATTGGAAGAGATAAGAGGTTTGAAGATGGTCCGTAGATGTTTTCGAGAGTTCCGTTTAGACAGCCACCACCGCGATAGACCTAAACAGAAAAGAGAAATCCATTGACGAATCTGAAGATCCCCAAGGCTCTAGCGATCCTATATACTGAAACAACGATTGAATGAAATTAGAAAACCAGAGGATATTCTGACTTGAGATTCGTGTGGGTTTTGATTGAGTGAATGTTTGCGTTGAATTGTTTGATCTGAGAATCGATTATCCAAAGAATTGATTATCCGAAGAATCGATTATATCCCTTGCCCAGGATACGTATAGTTGAGAAAGGGGATTAATCTTGGGAAGAGAAAGGTTTAATCTCAAACGTTGAGTGATAATGAAAGACTTTCATTGAAAGTATAAGTCAAGTGTCATCTTTTGGTAAAACGAAAATGCTGACGGAGAGGCACTTCTGTTATTATAGTATTGATTAGTAAGGGACTAATTAATACCAATGAGTTGGCTTTGGAAGATAAACCCCATCGTGATGTCATCACTGGATTTTGTCATAATTCCCAAGAAAATAGGGGTAAATGAATCAAGGGAACCCTCAAAATATGTTAGGGTACCTACTCAGGGTAAAAAACAAGTTAACTAACGAAGAGAAAATATTCCTTTGCACTTTTACAGTACTACATAGAATCTAAATATAATCTTAAAACCAGACTGAAACAGAGCAAGTAAAGTGAAGCAAAAAAAGTCTATATAAGACATAATCATGCAAAGATGTTAGGAGAACAAATACGCATAATAACTAAGACACCCTAATAAAAAAAAAAACCATTTTGACAAATTAATTACAAAACGTAAGAATAGAAACAAGGTCAATCATGAGCACAAACATGAACTTGCGATTTTCTAAAATCAGACCGGTTCTATATATATAAGATGATTCACTGATATAATATGACCTAATAGTTTGATTTGCATATTGGTTTCGTCATGTGTTTGGTTCGTAGTGTGTGATGTTGGTTAATGGATACGTGGTTAGAAATAAGTCAAGTAATCACTACAAAAAATTGGTATTTTACAATAAAAAGTTCTTAACTTTGTTGCATGTGCCCGTCTTTGAATTTCCTGCATTCTATAATATTTCAATCTTTGAATTAATATTTTACACAACCAAGTCAATGTACAAGCAAAATATTTTGGGAGCATGTTGAACATTGCAAGTCAGAGACAAAGATAAACGAGAAGAACAAAAAATGTAAACATCAACTATCCTTCAAACGAAAACTGGTTTCACTTTTACAAGAGGATGACACTAAACCCTTGGATCCACATAAATTATATATCATCTTATTCTGATTGAGTTTCATAATCAACTCACAGATCTTATTTATCTCATCTTTATCGATCTATATCTATGTAAAAACGTATGGATGCCAAAATGAGAAGGAAATTAAGATTCAAAAGAAATTATAGACAAGGCACATGTGACTAATGCATGTATTTTAAAATTGGTACATGTTTTATATAAAAGGAGTATAAAAAGAAAATATAGTCATAAAGTTTTTTTAACTTTATACTCTTTTTGGCGTTTAAATTTCTACTTACAAATCATGTATAAATGATGATCACAACAATTATTTTGTGTTATGATAAATAACAAACGAATAAAATAATAAAGACGTCGTTCGCTATTCTGACGACTTATCAAATTAAAACCAATCTACAGAGGAAATATAAAAAAATATAATCAAAATCAGAAATAACACAAAAACAAACAAAAGTCGAATAAACACACACATACATTGATAATACACGTACCATAATGTTATCGGCTACAATAAAAATATACATGCAAAAAACTCTCGCGTAACGAGGATCCTCACCTAGTATATATAAAGATTATAATTCACCTCAGTTTCCTAATAACAATGGAAAAAGTATTATATCCTTACCAGTAATGCAAATATATTAATTATGTGATAAAATCCTAAGACAATTCAAGTAACGTAAAGTTAATTAAAAAATAATAAATTTCATGTTAATAATCTCATAAACCCTATAAAACTATTTTTAATAGTAAATATATTGTTATTATTTCTTAACTTGTATAATTTTTATTTCATACAAATTTTATTTTTTAAAACATTGAAAGTATCAATACCGTCTAAAGTCAAAAAATTTCATTTTTTCTAAAATTCTAAAATTATGTTGAAAAGTATGTTTAAAAATATTTGTGTTTTTGACATAGTTGTTCATAACTTAAACTTTTAAATTTAGATGTCCAAACATATTCTAATTATTTTATGTTTATATATTTTATTGTTTTATCATTCGTTGTTTTCTTTTATTCTTTCTATAATTATTTTTTTGTTTTAATGACTTATATTCATACTAAGTTACTGTTTTTCAATTTATATTATCTCTCTACTTTTTTACGATTTTTCTTCTCTCGGTTTTTTTTTGGGGTTTTTTTTTAATTAGTTTAGACTATTTGAATTTTGTTTAAGACTACTGTTGGAACTGGATTCGTCACACCGAATCTGGCACAGCTAAAAGCCCATCTCGGAACAAGACAATTTCATGGAAAGAAGGATAACGCGGAGACTTAAGGCCCCGAATGAGTCCGAACTCACTTACGGTCTATTAAGGGAGTAAATCGGACTCACAATGGGCTGGGACATGCAGGCGAACATATAAATCCAAAAGGAGCTGGAGCTGAGAACGAGTCAACCAGAGATCGTGGACTCGTTTCAGCTCCGTGATTTCTAGAAGATGCGCAACCGAACGATCCGAGATACGCGGCGAGGACCTCATCCTCTAGAGCTGACGAACAAAGCTGAAGGAGCTATAAATGCAACGAGAAGAGGCAGATTTCGAGCTAACTTCTTTTACACACGTAAACTCGATCAAAGTACTAGCTAGCTGCTGCACACTACTCATTTGTATTCTCATTGTATTATTTGTTCGTTGATAAATAACATACCATTTTCGTTTCATTTGTCGGTTAATTCGATTAGACATAGACAATTCTTAGAACCATAAAGTTTCGCCCCGATTTCTCTAACAAATACTTAGTGCGGAATTCAGCTTCCACATTTGGCGCCGACTAAAGGGCAAAAATAACTACATCATATACAAAGAACTCATCAACAACCACCAATCCAGCGAAGATGGATGCTAACGTTCAAACTACGGTTCCAGAAAATACCCCACTGGTAAGTGAATCAGCCGACACGGAGATCCAGGTCATCGACCTAGGGTCAAGCCCAAACGCATTGACTTTGGTCGATTCTCAGCCTGCGAGTGTAACGACCGCCGATCCGACCACCCACGTCGGATCCGATTCCTCACTCCCAGCGCCAATCCCGCCAATGATTCCACGGAGCGTCTGGCGACGTCAGACAAGCGCCTCAGGTCCCCATCCTGAGAATCTTGCGAATCAGCACTCCGGAGCGCCCTCCACGGCCCCTGCAGGCCGGCTAGAGCGCTAACCGGACGATTTCTCTGAGATACGCCAAATGCTTTCCACTTTGGTCGAAAGAGCATGGGGTCAGGATGTAACTGTCCGAACCCTAACGGCTTGACTCGATCAACAGGTCAGGGCGATCTCAGCTCAGATCCAAGAAATATCCTAGTCCATTGGACTATGAACAAACCCTCGCATATCCCTTAGTCCATTACGATTTCTCCGTAACCCCTCCCCATGGGAACGGTTACCCTGCTTTTGGCCAAATAACCACCACCCCTCAGCCGATCTCGACTCTTCCAAGCGCCGAGCGCTCAACGAAACATTTATTCGAACAACACCTACACCTCCGCCGTTGCCCAAAGACGGATTTGTCCCTTCGCGGTGGATGGAAAGCAACAACACTGGCGGGGATAACTCAGGACCGACTAATCGAGCTTCATCGAGCGATAACGTTAGGCTGGAAGCTGAGCCTCGACAGAGAGGCAGAGAAGCAATAGACCACGATACCTTTGAAAGATACGCTGAAGAAACGCAAGCTGAACTCCGTTTCATGAGGTCATGCGTCCACAAGGCTGTCAGCTCAGCTCCGGATATTGAGTACATCATCGAGGATATTCGAAAAACTCCCTTCGCCGATATGATAGCTAACATGCCTATCAGGGACATCAGAACGATTAGATTCCCGGAATATTCCAGAGAAAGCGATTCAAAGGCTCATGTCAGAGCATTCCGGGTGGCTATGGCGCGAGCTCGCCTAGCTGACAACGAAATAGAAGCAGGGCATTGTAGATTGTTCGCAGAGACCCTGGTAGGATCAACCCTCGAGTGGTTCGCAGGGTTGGAGGGCTGGTCCATCCACAACTTTGACCAGCTCATCGCTATATTCTTGAAACAATACTCCATATTCATCGAAGGTCAAGTTTTGGAAGCTAGTTTATGGGAGCTAAAACAGGAATCATCCGAACCTCTAAGAAGCTATATCACGAAATTCAATCAGTTGAAATCTCGGATAGCGAATCTCAACGAACGAGTAGCCCTAGGGGCGCTCAAGAACGAACTGTGGTATGGGTCCAAATTCTGAATGGAGCTGACACTCAACCCCTCCATACAACTAGACGATGCTCTGCATCGCTCATTTTTATACGCATTACATGAAGAGGAAATCGCCTCCCTAGCCGAAAGATTTGAGAGCAAAACTGCCCCTCCAGTTCAGCAAGCTCAGAAAAAGTTCACCAAAAACTATTCGAAGGGTCAGCATGCATATGCCATTGACACCCCGAAACAGACAAAGAAAGCGGATTACGATCCGTCTAAGTACTGCACCCACCATAACAGGAAAGGCATTCCACGGAAGAGTGCCAGTACTTAAAAAGCCTTAAACCCAAGGAAAAGAAACAGGTTGAACAGGAAAACCGTGAAGAAACCGATGAAGCAGAGGTGGAAGAAAGAAAACCTCTAGCACCGCAACCATCAATGAATATATCTAAAGGAAAGAGGGAAAGAGCAGACGACCTAGCCCCAAGCTCCACCCCTCCTTCTACAAAGAAGAGGATCGATTTAGTATTCGCTAACCTCAACATTTGTGGTTGAGCTGCAAATTCGGTGTTCACACCGCCACTTGCACCCAAGAAACCATCAAACTCGTGGATTAGAATGCCTTGATTCCTTAAGGGCTTGTCAACACCAAGCGCATAGACTTTATATTAGGAAGATCGTCATTTTGTCGAGACTCCATAAACTCTATCAAAGCACACCAAGCGAGAGCAACCACCTCGCAGATTATCCCACCCGCAGCACCTAGTTCGATTAAGGAAATAGCTTTCACAGAAAGCAAGACCGCCAACCTCGACAAGCCTCATGAAGACGCCCTCATCATCAAGCTCGAGATGTGTGGATATATAATGTCTAGAGTCATGGTCGACACCGGCATCTATGTCGACCTCCTATTTTATGACGCGTACAAAAAGATGGGCCTCACCGACTCCGAACTGAGGGGGGAGGGAGCCCCCTTAACCAGTTTTGCTGGGGAAACCACCCACACATTGGGCACCGTCCGACTCTCCACCGTCATTGAAGGACTCCACAAATTCACCAATTTTGTGTCCTCAACCGTCCAACTCCATTTAACGCAATACTTGGGCGGCCATGGATATACACCATGAAGGCCGTACCCTCAGCCTATCACCAATGCATTAAATTCCCAACTCCAAACGGCATAGGAATAATTCGGAGTAGCCAAAAGGCCTCCAGAATATGCTACTTGAGCTGACACAAGCAAATGGCCAAGTCCACCCAATAGCAATTACAAAAATGGGAAGAGCTGAACCTCCGCAAGCTCGCGAAACACCATAATCCAGTGCTCGCTAAACCCGCAAAGACTTAGTCGTCCAGGTTTGCATTGACCCAGCTCACTCAAAAAAATGTGTTGGAATAGGAAGCTCACTCCCAGACCCGATCAGAACCGAGCTCGTCTCTTTCCTCAAACAAAATGTTGTCTCCTTCGCTTGGACCACTTCCGACGTCACCACTCACGAGCTCAACGTCGACCCTATGTACAAGCTAATAAAGTAGAAAAGACGTAAGTTAGGCCCCGAAAAGGCTAGAGCCGTAAACGATGAAGTTGAACGATTACTAAAAGTTGCATCAATCTACGAGGTCCATTACCCGGATTGGTTAGCCAACCCAGTAGTGGTCAAGAAAAAGAACGCAAATGGCGAGTTTGCATAGACTTTACTGACCTCAACAAGGCATGCCCTAAAGACAGCTTCCCACTCCCGCTTATCGATCGTTTGGTCGAAGCTACTACATGGCATCAACTGTTATCCTTCATTGATGCATCCGGGTTCAATAAGATCCCGATGAACCCCAACGACCAAGAAAAGACAACATTTATAACAGATTAGGGCACCTACTGCTACAAAGTAATGCCTTTCGGGCTAAAGAACGCAGGCGCCACCTACTAACGGTTGGTCAATAGGATGTTCTTTGAACAGCTCGGGAAAAGCATGGAAGTCTACATAGACGACTGATGAGTTCAGTTTTTACTACCATGCATGCAAAACAAGCAGATACAATTGTCACAAATAAATCAATGCAATGCTAACAACTTAACTCACGACTCAATTGTAGCATAGATGTGATCAAACACAAGGAAGCATGGTTACACATTACTAAGATGCAGATCATTCAAACTAAGCTAAAGAAAGCAAGAAGGATGGTTTGATTCATGTAACGAAACTAAACAAGTAATAAAAGGAAGAAACTTTAAACGCGGAAAAGTATGATTTTTAGATGGAAGGATGGTTAAAGCGTTGAGCATTAGAAGTAGCAACTGGTTGGAGCTAGTAAGGTTGAGCTAAGCAAGCTAAAGGTCCGTCTTTTAAGACCCACCTAGGACATGGACCACGAAGATAAGCACACCCACTATCGTGGCGTAATACTCTTTTGGAACTTCTCTGTTCTTGCTTCACTATTGTGACGAGACTTAAAGAAGCTCCAAGTTTTATAGGTCAAGATCCAATCGAGTCCACGCACCGCAACTACATCACTATCCAATCGAGCAAAAGGTCGGTCAAGCATTTTCACAAACACCTGTCGGGCATGAAACGCTTGAGCTCAAGATCCGAGTGATCAAGTTCGGATCTAGCATTAAGCTCACCTAAGCTCGAGGATATACTCTTTTGGACCTTCCGCAACCTTAACAAGACTTTATAAGCTCTAACATACTACTCCCTAGCTCAACGAGATGACTACTCACTCATGGTTATGGAAAGGACCATGATTGAGCTCATGTAAAAGTAAGAACTTGAAATCATAAAAGCGAGTAAAGGAAATGCAGAAATTATAAATTTTGATGCGATTAAACTCAAAAAAATGAGGTACTTAGCACAATAATGTAGACAAGAATGTGATAAGGAAGCTAAAATCTCAAAAACAAAGTAAAGGAACAAGATTCAGGAGGCTTTGCTTACTCTTCACAAGGCTAAAAACACGGTTTTATACTACCTTGTGAAGAATAGCTGGGTCAACCCTAGTCAGCGCGAGTCAACAAAATAAAACAGAAAAATAAAAAGTCAACAAAAACATAAGCGATAGGCTGCGCAGTCCCGTCTTCAGTCCAGGGGGTCAGTAACCGGTTCGTCTGTTGGCAGGGGCGGTATATCGGTCTTGGCTATCGGTCTTCATGGATAAGCCGGCCCTCGTAATGTGGTCAGTGTATCTTCTTCTGTTTGTGTACCGCGGTCAGTGTGCACGCTTGATCGGTCCCAACCGATAACTGAGCACCCGATAACTGCTCCTCTGCTATAATCTCCAAGCTTTTTCTGCATCTTTGCACCCAGAACTTCATCCTCACACTCCTCCAAGCTCTTATTAGCTAGATATCGCCATTTAGCACATATACCACATGCAAAAGGGTAAAAGAGAAGGAAGTATGTACAAATCGTAAACTAGAGTCCTAAAATGCTAACTTAAGCTAATCTAGACTAAATGCATTCTAAATGACCGAAAAGATAAAGAAAGGATGCAAAAGAGATGCGAATATGCATAAGAAAACGGTAAAATATATGAGTATATCAACTTCCCCAGACTTGCATTTTGCTTGTCCTCAAGCAAACTACAAAAAGAAAATCCAGAGAAGGAGTTTGAAAGTATGAGCTCGGTGCTTAGCCTATGTATTAGCAGCTTCACAAATCAGTCCTAGAGAGAAATAGATCAATGGATGACATGCTTTTACTAATAGAAAACTGCTCCATGCTCATCACATAGCACACTCTACTCTTCGAGAGTTGGAGAAACTCCTACTGTCAACTAGAACTCACTCTTTGACATTCACTAAAAGTGTTTGGTGCGATCTCTGAGATGGAAGGTGAATCAAACCTGCTTGGCTAGGTGCAAAAAGGGTAATCAGATAACAAAGAGATGGGGTTCAGTAGCTTTAAAGGTGGTTAACTCTCGAGAATACAGTGCAATATCATACAAAAGCAAGCAAAGATAAGGGCCAATTTAAGCATACAAAGGCTAGAATCCATCAGACTACCCAATTCCCCGAACGTACACTCAACTTTTAACTTCTCTTCCTCACTTCCCAGTAACCACTAGCCTTGATTTGCTAGATAAAACTTTTCCCAATCCCTTCTTTCTTTCTTTTCTTTGCTCTAGACCTATGGAGGTAACTCTTTTCATACTTTTCATAGCTCAACTTTTGCTTATTTAAACTTAGTTTAACTCTCTGTTTAACTTTTACTCGACTTTTACTATTTTTCAGAGAGAGAGAGCTAGACCCTTTTGCTACTTTTACACTTTGAGCTATCAAACTTTTCTTCTTTTCATCTCCATAGGACTATCTTAATGTTGTAACCCTTTTTACTTTGGGATACACTTATCATTCCCCACTGGATGTATGTATCTAAACTCAGAACCAACTAATTCCCAAATCTCGAATCCTAAAGCTAGTCTTAGATGCAAGAAACTAGCTTAGAATGGAATTTTTCTTCTTTTCGGCCCAAACTCTTTCAAGCTTTTGTCAATAGTGCACCAATAAAAAGGCCTACCACTCAATAAATAAATGCAGGGGAAGAAGAAAAAGGCTTAGGTTCCATTAGGAAGGGTACCATTCTCATCCAAGAAGATGAATTTGGATCGGAATGGCCACTTAGGTCAAGAAAGAGTGGTAAATATGGTTTGAACAATACCTGAGTGTGTATATTGTATCCATATGTGAGATTCAGGGTTTCATCAGAGGGATAATTAATGTCAAGATTAGGTTCCAATCAGTAGAGATGAGTTTAGATCAATCAGGTTTTCAACAAGTAGGCACTTTCAAGGGTGCCATTCCAAGCATGGTTGAGGTTCAGCATTCAGTTCATGTACAAGCATTGGTGAAATTCTAACTAAGGTTGTAGGCGTGAAACATATAATGCACATGTTGTGAGCTTAGCCTTCATTGTTCTAAGATGCAGATGCATGAACATGTATAAACGAAGTTCTAAAATGCAATCCTAGGTGATGGAGGACAAAAGTAAAAGAAGAAAAATTTGAAAATTTCATGAATTTTATGCACAATTGATATAAGATTGGATCTCCAAAACTTATAAACACAAGCTATTCAAAGTGAAATAGCTTGAATGATGGCGTATAAGTGGTGAGTGATGGTAGAGAGGAATAATCCAAGGCTTGTGATGGAACCTAGGCTCACGGGTTTAGAATGAGAAACACAAGGGCTCTTCCTCACAAGTGTTTAGGACTCTCACAAATTAAACTAGCTAAAGGAAACCCACAAAAAGCTAAAAGAAATCGAAAACTAGTAACAAGAACACAAAACTCAAAAGCTTGCTGAATAATTCAATTTATTATGATAAAAAGTGGTGAATAATAGAAGTGCAGATTAAGAGTTTATATAGACTCTTGACAATAATAAGCTAACGTTAAAAAACATGCAAAATAAGGAAAATAGAAAAATAGGAAAATATGCAATAAAAGGGTGGACCCGTTGGTTTCTTGATCAAGGGAGATATGATGGTAATGGATATTGGTAAGTAGAAGGTACGTATTATCTTTGATCATATTATAGCAGTTAGGCATATAAATGAGGCCATTTATGGTAAATAGCATCACCTTGGAATCTTGATATATGGAGATTGTTTCTAGAAGGTGTGGACTGTGGAGAACCTTCTATATCATCTAGAAACTTCACATGACTGAGCTGAGATTGACCAGGTTGTGTAGAAAATCCTCTTTCCTTATAAAGCTTTGAAATTACACGTTGAGTGTTAATATGCTTTGCTTTATTCTGGTTCGCCTCTGAGTGTTCTCTTGGTCTCATTTCTTCTGTATAATATGTCTTTGGATTAAACCAAGGTGGATCTCTTGCTGGTTTAGCAACAATTGTCTTGAAATTCCATCGAGGTTGGTTTGTTCTGCACCTTTGTACGGTAGTTCATGGTGATGCCCACATCATTCCCTCCCTCTTCTTGAAGTTTTGTCCTCAAAACTTGATTACCTTCATAAAAACAGAGCAAGTTAGATTTCAGAACACCAAACGAGTTGAGAATTTTACCTCAAGGGCTTCTTATGATCTGTTTTGGTGGTTCTGGTTGGGATTCCTTAATCACCATATCATAAATAACTCCTGGTCTTGTCCACCGGTCCAGGTTAGGAGGTTTCTCCAGTTGGTAATCATCTTGATTTGGTGGTTTACTCGTGAACTCCTTTGCACCTACATAACAGTTTTTGGACTTTCTTGGAAAAAGCTGAATATGTAACAGCTACTGTTTCAGATATAATTTAGAACTATTGCAGGATAAGAACACTACTACTTCAGATGTGAATAGATAGTGGGAACACACAACACACAAAATTCTCTTTCCAGAAAATATTACTAGATCAACTGTTGAATAAACTTACAAGTTTCACTCACCACGTTGATCCTAGCCTCACTTGTTTCCGAGATCTACACACGATCTGGAAACCACTCTCTACTCTTAACCCTGAATAATATTTCTTGTAAACCTCAATTCCTCTACTAAGAAATAATCTCTCTAAGTGTTCAACCTAGCACCAATGCACGAACAACTCTATTTATACAAAATAGGGAAACGGCTAAACCTAGCCTTGCTCTATACTCCTAAAAGATATTCATATCTTTTTGGAGATATTCTCTCTTGCCTTATTCCCTTATGTTTTGCAAAGGATAAGGCAAATCTTCAAGCCATCCTTGATCCTCACGAAAGATCTCCTCCAGCTATGCTACATCGTCTTGGGCTCGTCTCAATTTGCTTGAAAAATCCAGCCCAACCCATCTCCTTGAGCCCATGTAGCTTAAGTATCGAGTCATCTACTTTTCACCATATCCTCAAGTACTTCGTACTGCTTCAGAAACCTGCTTCAAACATCTGCATCTTCAATCTCCCCCTTTTTAACTTGGCGTGTCTCTCAAGCATGTGCACAACATAATCACACAAAACCAAAGCAACAACCCATAAATATAATTCCAAACATAACTGATTAAGATCCTAACTCCCTTAACCAAGGCATTTTATATCAGCTCTTAACTCCCCCAGAACTCTATCATTAATGACATGAATCAATAGCACATAATTCCTATGATTCGACCATACATCTAGATACACACTCCCCCATAAGTCTAGATACATAATCCCCCATAACTGTAGACACCATCTCCCCGTGCTTGTGAGCACACAAGTTAAAAACAAATACACATAGGAGATAGGAAACTAACCGTTTAGTCGATGTCTAACATCCTCGAAACTCTCGTGAAGAACAACCTTTTGATGGAGAAACACCCAGATGAAACACACGATACATTGTGTTGACTTGTTTTTCTAAAACAGTTACCAAAGAGACTGAGGCAGACCTTTCATCTCATACTCCAAGACTCTTTTACTCTTCTTTCCATGGTTTTGAGCTGCAACTATCTTTCCTTGAGTGGATACTCGTGAGTTGCAACTTTTCTAGAAACCAACTTTTGGCTCAACGTGCTTCCTGATCAGAGGGTAATGGAAACTAAGCAACACGAAGTAGCCTGTAACAACTTCAGTGTCAGACCCGTTTGATTCAGCTTTAACTTCAACTGCGTCTTTAATCACTTCTTTGTTTTTCCTCTTCTTGCATTCATGATTGATTGTTCCCTTGCTAAATTATACCCCTGACCTTGGTCTTCTTGATTTCAAGTCACACGCGATGAAGCAACAACTCATAGCAAAAAACCTATAACACAACCCAAATCCACTCGTAGCCCACTGCAACACTTTCTTTCCACATGAATCATTATTAGCACACACTCATTTCAAAAACCAACACAACCACATTTACTCAAGTATAAGATGGGGATTAACTTGCAGTAAATCTACACATGCACTTCTTAAACAATTGGCTTTGAAAACATTTTTAAACACACATTTATATGTACCTTTTCCTTTGTTGTGAAACAGCACAAACTAACACAGGCTGTACTTCAAACACATACATTCAGCTCGTCCAGATTTATAACACTTGGTCATCTTTAACTCTATTGGCTAGCTTTCACACTATCATATCTTTATCTTGCTCTTGAAAAGTTTCGAACCTTCGTTCACCATGAGAGAGCGGTTGGTATGTTTCAGACACAAAGTTTCTCAGATTTTGAATACTCTCCTTGTCTTACCATCAGATTCCTTATGTGCTTGTCATTCTTTTTAAGAACTTCTTTGAGTTTCAGCTCAAGTACTACTCACTAGAATCCGCATGGACAAGGTCGCCTTTGCTTTGAAGAATTTTTTATTTGTTGCTTCCTTTACTTGATATGTTAACAAATGAGACAACTCCATCACTTGACTTCTCAAGAATTGCCTCATGGTTAATCACTCTTCAGCTCATTAGTAACGTCCAAGCAAGATGATATGATAGGCAGCTCTTTTCCACTGATGTTTCTGACGCCAAACAAAAATCTAAGCCTTGTGTATGCCCTGAGTCAGTACCTGTATCAGTTCTGCACACTCCACAAACACATCATATTTCACAAACACCTATTAAGTTTCTTAAGGTGAAAAAACGATTAAAGTCCAAGGGCTTTGTAAATAAATTGGCCAATTGTAAATCAGTGACAATGTATTCGATTACTACCTCTTTTTCCTCCACCAATTCTCGAATAAAATGGTGTCGAATGTCGATGTTTTTTGTTCGTGAGTGCTGCACCGGATTTTTCGATATGCTTATCGTACTCTTGTTGTCACAGTGAACTTAGAGGGACCCATAATTTATTCCATAGTTTGCAGACATCTGCTTCATCCAAAAAAGTTGAGTGCAGCAACTTCCCATGGCAATATACTCTGCTTCAGCTGTAGAAAGTGATATAGAGTTTTGCTTCTTGCTCATCCGTGAGATCAAATTGTTCCCAAGAAAGAAACACCCTCCACTTGTACTTTTTCGATCATCCATACTCCCTGCCCAGTCGGCATCACAGTAACCCACTAGACTCTTGTTCGACCCTTTGGAATACCAAATTCCCAGATTTACAGTATCCCGAACATACCTGATGATTCTCATAACTGCTTCAAGATGTGACTGCTTCGGGTTGGCCTCATATCCCAACACTCAAGCACAAATCCTGCCTGCTCGCCGTGAGATAGAGGAGACTTCCAGTCATGCCTCTATATAGTTTGACATCCACATCGCTCCCCTCACTATCATGTGATAACTTCGATGTAGTACTCATGGGAGTATTGGCTTCTTTGCATTGATCCATCTTGAATCTTGTGATGAGGTTCTTGGCATTTGTACTTTGAGAGATGAACACTCCATTCTCTGATTGCGTGATTTGCAAACCCAGAAAGTACTTCAATTTTCCAACCATACTCATCTCAAATTTTTGAGTCATGCTCTTGACAAAAGTGTCAACAAGTACTTGAGATGTGCTTCCCAAGATGATGTCATCCACATCGATTTACACCATCATGATCTCTCTATTCTGCTTAATAATAAAGAGAGTCTTGTCCACACTCCCTCTTTCGTAACCTTGTTTCACCAAAAATCCGGTCAATCGTTCATACCAAGCTCGTGGAGCTTGCTTCAGCCCGTATAGTGCCTTCTTTAGCTTATACACATATCCGGAGTTCACTGAATCCCCAAATCCCTTAGGTTGTTCAACATAGACTTCTTCCTGAAGCAACCCATTCAAAAACGCACTCTTGACATCCATTTGGTACACCTTTAAGTTCAGAATACAAGCCATTCCCAAAAAGAACCATATTGATTCTTGCAACCGGAGCAAACGTTTCCTCAAAATCAACTCATTCAATTTGAGAATATCCTTGTGCAACCAATCGTGCTTTGTTTCGAACCACTACTCCACTCTCATCAATTTTGTTCTTGAAGATCCACTTGGTTCCTACAACATTCACTCCTTCAGGCCGAGACACTAATTCCCAAACATCATTACGTACAAACTGCTCCAGCTCTAGCTCCATAGCCAAGATCCAAAACTCGTCCTCAAGGGCCCGGGTGTGATTTTTTGCTTCCATAACAGAAACAAAATATGCAAAATGTACTACTTCTTCAACATTCTTGTTTTTCTTCTTAACACCATGATGCATCTCATAATAATCCTTCTTGATTTCCTCGGGTTGCCCTCCCTTCATCTACAGCTCCAATTACATCGGTTGATGAATGATCCCGAGGTATCTGAAGGTCATCCTTCAGAGCATTATGTTTCTCAATTTGTCGTGTCTCTAAAGCATGTTGCTTGTCTGACTCAGTATGATCCTATGATCCAGCTAGTGTATCTGACGTAACCTCTTCACCATTCTTGTTGACCTCCACATCCTGGTCTAACTGAACGTCTTCCTTAGAACAGTGATGCTTTGCATCAGTGTAGTCATCAAACACTACATTTATAGACTCAACTATCACCCCATTCACAACATCCAAAAGTCTAAATGTTGTACTACTTCCTGAGTAACCCAGAAACAACCCATCGTTATTTCTTGAGTCGAACTTACCAAGATAATATTTGTCATTCATAATATGACATGCACATCCAAAGGTATGGAAGTAACTTAGATTTGGTTTCTTCCCTTTCCATAGCTCATACGGAGTCTTGGTAACTCCCTTCCTAACATAGACTCGATTGATAATGTAGCAAGCTGTGCTGATTTCTTCAGCCCAATACTTTTGCGGTAAAGTTCTTCCATGAAGCATGGCCCTGGCCATCTCTTAGAGCGTGCAAATCTTCCTCTCTACTACTCCATTTTGTTGTGGTGTGTGTGGAGCCACAAATTGGTGAGTAATCCCATGACTGTCACATAATAACTTCATGGATCTATTCTCAAATTATGTACCATGATCACTCTGAATTTTCTTGATACCACCGCGTTCATTAATAAGCTGAAGCGCCCAGATTCTGAAGTTGTCAACTGTTTCAGATTTATCAAGAAGAAATCTAACCCATGTATATCTTGTGTAATCATCAACTAGAACCAAGATGTATCATTTTCCAGATGAGCTTTGCACTTGCATGGACCCATGAGATCCATATGAACTAAATCAAGAGTCGTCGTAGTATGAACATCAGCCACCTTTTTGTGTTGCACTTTGACTTGTTTACCTTTGTTACATGGTCCACATACAGGTAGATCTCCTCCTTTGAGATGTGGTACACCTCATACCATCTCTTGATTGACAAGCTTCATAAAGCTTCTAGTATTCATATGCCCAAGACGTTGGTGCCACAAGTTCAAATCGTCCCTTGCACTGAAGCACTTTGCTGATACTGAATCATCCCACATGTAACAGTTGTTACCTGACCGAATCCTTTTCAAGACTGATACACCATCATTATCTACAGCTCTGCAGTCCTCACTTGTGAAGATCACAGTTAGCCCATCATCACAGAGTTGGCTCACACTTATAAGGTTGGCCTTGAGTCCCTACACGAAGTAGACATTCATTAGTTTTGGCAATCTTGTTTCACATGTCTTACCTTTCCCTTGGATAGCACCGTGACCACCATCACCAAAAGTTACTTTCCCCTTGGTGATTTTCTTGAAGGTTTGTAAGTTACTCATAGTGCTTGTCATGTGTCTTGAGCAACCACTGTCAAAGTACCATGGACGGATGTTCTCCTTCTCTTCTGATATGACAGACATATTACAGCAAAATCCAAGTCTTGAACTACCAACAGAGGCACGAGCAGAAGCACTTCTTGCAGCAGTTTGCTGAAGATCAGTCTTCTTTAGCCAAATTTGGTTTCGATATCCATTCCACGTGAATCTTCCTTGATATCTAAGTTGTCTTACCCTCTCCTTGAACTTGTAGCAAAAGCTTCTTATGTGACTGTACTTCCCACAAAAGAAGAAATCCTTTCTACCCATCGATTTGCTCATCGTTCCAAACCCTTCAGCACGAGTGTGACTTGCATTGCTGTACTTTTCTAGTTGAGAGAATCCTACTGACACGAACTTGATCTCGTCGGTTTTATTGCATCACAAACCACAGTGCATCACAAACCAACATGGGATTTTCCCATTCGTCCATACGATAGGATTTTATCCAATTGTTTAGTGCCAGGAAACATCTGAATCTTTTTGTGTTGTAGATCAAGTTGTGATTGTAGTTGACTTGACCTTTCCTTTTCTAAACTTAGTTTCTTCTCCAGCATATCCACTTTGGTAGCAAGCATTAGTTTCCCCTTTATGAGTACTACACTTTCATGTCCGAGCTTCCTTTCTGCATCAAGTTCGATTTTCAGTGCTTCAGACACTGCTTCGAGACGTTGTTTCTCCTTGATTAAGGCTGAGTTCTCTTGTCCAAGTCTGATTAATGCTTCTCATACTTCTTTAAAGCTCTCAACAAGATCATCATTGTAATTGTCATCAGATTCAAAACCAGAATCTTCATTAACTCCGTCTTCTTCAGTGATACCCGGAAATGCAACAAAGTTATTCAACACTTCTTCGTCCTCACTATCTTCTTTGGAATCTTCTTCAACAAGCATAGATCTTTCATTACTTTTCCTTTGATCAGTCATGCACTCCTGTTGAATGTGTCCTAATTCTTTGCATCCTAGACACTTCATGTCTCTTCTCTTAACTGTAGGACATTCAGTTCTGACATGGTCGTACCCTTTGCACTCGTAACACTGCACTTCAGATTTTCTGAAGTTTCTGTCTACTTCAGGTCTCTTAGTTGACTCGAATCTCTTCTCCCCTTGTCCTCTTTCCACTCTTATTAATGCTCGATCAAATTTCCTGACCAGGAGACTCATAGGATCTTCATCATTAGACCCATGTTCCTTCTTCTCACATGTAATCAATGCCATGCTCTTAGATCTCTTGAATTCCAAGTCCATACAATTCAACTCCATCTCATGCGCCTGAAGCAGTCCAACTACTTCTCCAAAGCTAAGCTCCTCAGTGTTTTGAGATACATTAAGTGCTGATTTATATGCCATAAACTTTCTAGGGAGGCATCTCAGAAACTTCTTTACCGATTTCTGATCCTTGTACTTCTTACCCAATGTAGAAGCTTCTTGAGCAAGTGACTTCATATTCGAACTGAAATCAGCAATTGATTCATGTTCTTCCATCTTCAAAATTTTGAATCTTGAAGCTATTAGATCCTTTCTTGAGTTATGCACTTTCTTGGTACCTTCATAATGAGTCTGAAGAAGATCCCAAGCTTCCTTCGTTGTCTCACACCCCTGAATCAGTTCAAAGGTCTTTCGAGAAACACTGCAATGAATTGCTGATAGAGCTCGTGAATTGAACTTGGCTTTCTTCAGCTCGTCTTTAGTCCAAGTCTACTCTGATTTTGGCGTCCTAACACCTTTAGCACTGACATTAAAAGGAACTTCCGACTGAACCAGAACAACTTTCCAGGCGAGAACATCAATACTGCCAATTACCACTTTCATTCGTGACTTCCAAAACCCATAATTTCCAGCATCTAGTATCACCTTCGAGTTGTTAACAAGCTCTTGGTAGCTTTCCATTTTCTCCACAAGCTCTCACCTGCAATACACGAGCAACTGCCCACTCTGATACCAATCGAAAATGTAACAGGTACTGCTTCATATATAATCTAGAACTATTGCAGGATAAGAACACTACTACTTCAGATGTGAATAGATAGTGGGAACACACAACACACAAAATTCTCTTTCCAGAAAATATTACTAGATCAATCGTTGAATAAACTTACAAGTTTCACTCACCACGTTGAATAAACTTACAAGTTTCACTCACCACGTTGATCCTAGCCTCACTTGTTTCCGAGATCTATACACGATCTGGAAACCACTCTCTACCCTTAGCCCTGAATCAAATTTCTTGTAAACCTCAATTCCTCTACTAAGAAATAATCTCTCTAATTGTTCAACCTAACACCAATGCACGAACAACTCTATTTATACAAAATAGGGAAACGGCTAAACCTAGCGTTGCTCTATACTCCTCAAAGATCTTCATATCTTTTTGGAGATATTCTCTCTTGCCTTATTCCCTTATTTTTTGCAAAGGATAAGACACATCTTCAAGCCATCCTTGATCCTCACGAAAGATCTCCTCCAGCTCTGCTACGTCGTCTTGGGCTAGTCTCAGTTTACTTGAAACATCCAGCCCAGCCCATCTCCTTAAGCCCATGTAGCTTAAGTATCGAGTCATCCTCAAGTACTTCATATTGCTTCAGGAACCTGCTTCAAACATCTGCATCTTCAAAACCAAGTGTGAAATGTGTTCTTTTATGCATACAAGTGAAGATTTAGAGTTGATAAGACTTGTATTACCTCTTGTTTTTGTTCTTGACAAAGCTTGCATCGATTTGATCTCCGTTTGGTCTAAAGAGGCAAGAATCACCTTTCGGTCGTTGTAAGTGAAGGAATATTGATTTGTTCTCCCGTGATGTGTGACGTCTCTGTCATATTGCCATGGCCGTCCAAGGAGAATATGACCAGCTTGCATAGGAGCAACATCACACGTGATAGTGTCTTGATATTTACCTATTGAAAATGGTACCTCCACTTGTTTTGACACTTTTATCTCTTCATCATCATTGAGCCATTTAAGCTTGTAAGGTTTTGGATCTTTAGACGTGGGAAGACCTAACTTCTCAACAGGTAGTTCACTAGCAATGTTAGCACATGAACCACTATCAATGATTAGATGGCATACCTTTTATTTGATAGAACATCTTGTATGAAATAGATTATCTCTTTGAGTTGGTTCTTCCAAAGCAGGCTGTGAATTAAGTGCTCTTAGTATGACTAGAGACTCTCCTTTGTCAGCATAGATAATCTCTTCATCTTCAATTTTCTCTTCTTCCTCTTCTTCAACAATCTCTCCGGATGGTAATATAATCATGGACCGCGCATTTGGACATTCCTGTGCATAATGTCCTCTTCCCTTGCACTTAAAACACGTAATCTCATGAGTCTTAAAAGGAGTAGTAGAGTTAGAATACTTACCTTGTTCTGCCCGAAATGGATCTGTTCGGGAATCATAAGCTATGCCTTTGCCCTTATCTACGGTTGCTGAATTTGTTGATTGGCTACACGTGGCGGTAGACTTACTCTTCTAAGTGTTTGAAGTCTTCGCCTTAATTTGTTGCTCGATCTTAACAGCCAAATGTAAGATCTCTTGCATGTCATGGTATGGTTGTCTTTCCACCTTATTTGCAACTCGATCTTGAAGTCCATCTATGAACTGAGCCATGAGAGATTCCTCTGTTTCTTGAAGCTCTAATCTGTTCCTTAAGTTCTCAAACTCCTCATAATATTCTTCAACAGATTTGGTTCCCTGAAAAAGTGTTCGAAACTTCTTCTGCAGTTTCCTATGAAAGTGTGGGGGAACATACCTCTTACGTAGGCTGAATTTCATATCAGTCCAGCTATCAACCGGTGGGTATCGATGCCTTCATTCCTTTGTGGTATGTTTATGTTTCGAACAGCAGCTCTCCTTGATGGTTGCTCAAGTTGTTCTATTCTTGTACTCATAGTTCCCATGCTTTGTGACATAGTCTCAAGCCGTTGGTTGATTGTGTTTAACATTTGCATCAAGGCATCATTAGATTGAACTTGATCCGCCATTGAACCTGCAAAAAACTGAAGCACTCAAATCAGTAATATCACAATAGTTTTGTGAATAACAAGAGAATCTTCCTAAGAATATTTTTTATTACATATTCATTTCTCAAGAATACATATCTTAGTAAAATAAATCAAACACGACATTATCATGTATTGAGTACTTTGACGAACATGGTACGGGGAATATATGTTAACGAATTTAAAACATAATATTTAGATTATCTAATAGTTTATTAATAATAAATAAACGATATTAAAGCTATTGAATTTTGTATTGTATTTTATAGCTAATAGGTTACACCCCGCGAAATAAATAAATACATTAGTTTAAACTTAAGAATATTTTTTATTACCTATTCATTTCTTAAGAGCACATATTTTAATAAAATAAATCAAACACGACATTATCATATTTCGAGTAGGAATTAATAAATTAATATGTTAACGAATTTGAAACATAATATTTAGATAATATAATCGTTTATAAATAATAAATACACCGTATCTTTTTATATGGTAGCTATTAAAATATTGTATTGTATTTTATAACTAATCGTTTACGCCCCACGAGGTAAATAAATACATTAGTTTAAACTTAAAAATATTTTTTATTACCTATTCATTCCTCAAAAATATATATTTTAATAAAATAAATCAAAAACGACATTATTAAGTATCGAGTACTATGAAAAATAGGGTGCGAGCGAATTAATACACTAATATGTTTAACGAATTCGAAACATAATATTTAGATAATCTTATATTTTCTAAATAATAAATACACGATATCTTTTTTATATTATAACTATTGAAATAGATGTATTGTATTTTATAACTAATGTGTTACACCGCGCGAGGTAAATAATTATCATCCAAATAAATCAAGCCGCCTTGTGAATTTGTTTAGTCTATAATCCAAGTGAAAATGTACATTCACTCATCTTTTTAAAAATATTCTTTTTTGCAGGTTATAACGTCTTGTGTTATTTTTTGTTTTCTATCTTATATTCGTATTTTGACCTAAATCTTCCGCTCTACTAGTGTAGTTTTTTATTGTTGTTGATGCGCAACGCACCCCCTTCACCGACCGAATCATGTCCGTTTCGATTCAATTTTCCGGTAAACTCCGCATATCAACCTACGAAGGGAAGACCGATCCCAAGCGGCATTTGACGGCGTTCTCGCATGCCATGAGTCGTCAACATTTCCCGTCCGACGAAAAAGACGCAGTGAATTGTCAAATTTTCGTCGAGTACTTGGAGGGGCCGGCCCTGGAATGGTTTTTGCGCCTCGAAACGAACTCTTCCAACTTTCGTTCGCATTCGTGAAGCATTATTCACTCTACCTTCACGACGGCGCCACAGACTCCGATTTGCACGACCTCAAACCCCAAGGAGCAAAAGAAACGCTACGGCATTACATAGATCGTTTTAAAGCGGTCCTATCCAAGGTAAGCGTCCCAGACTCCTCGGCCATCAGTGCGCTCAAGCAGGGCCTCTTGGCACGAGTCGGTATTCAGGAGAGACCTCGTGCAGCACAAAGTGCATCTGCTCGACGATGCACTGCATCGTGCGAGTGGTTATATTCGCGTCGAAGAGGACAAAGCGATGAACTCCAAGAAATATTCATCGCTAAAACCACCCGTACCCAAACCAAAGCCGAAAGAGCGAACCGAGGAAGAATATCATGAGCCTCGTCAACATTACGACCAGGAATACAAGACCAAGCGCCAAGTAAATCTGGTGGGCCAGACTAACAACCCGAGCCAGGCACAGTCCAACAATTGGATCCGCGGCCAAGACACTAAGGACGGCCAGTCGTACTGCACCTAACACAGGAAGTACGGGCACGCGATTTCGGCGTGTCGAAGCCTCATGAATATTCTAATAGGCAAATACAACAAAGACGAGGTGCAGGTCGAGCGACCACCAGTTCAGACGGACAAGGTGGAAGATCAGAAGCCCATCCTGGAGCAGAAGCCCGTGGGAAACGCGAACTCTCCGGTTGCCCCCAAAAGGCAAAACAACCAGCAGATGTCTCCCGATGCACCCTCGGCCTCAAAGAGAAAGGTCATGATGATAATGGGAGGAGCCCAACACGTTCACGGATCGGTTCGTTCACTCAAACAGTACGAGAAGATGGTCATTCAAGCGCAGAAGTGTATAGTTCGGGCAGAGGTCGACATGCCAATCATATTCACCGAGTATGACATGAAGGGGCTTGCCATGCCTCACAACGACCCTCTCGTGATGGAACTCAAAATTAGGAACTACGACGTATCACGAGTACTCATCGACACAGGGAGCTCGGTTGATCTGATCTTTAAGCAAACTCTCCTAAGCATGGACATCCTTGAAAGCAGGATCAAGCCGAGCGTGAAGCAGCTGACTGGATTCGACGGTGTCACGACCATGACAATCGGTTCAATCAAGCTAGACGTGTACGAAGGTGGAATAACCAAGACAGTCAAATTTCTTGTCGTGGATCGACCCGCAATCTTCAATGTCATCATGGGCACCCCCTGGCTGATATCACTTCGAGTTGTGCCATCATCTTATCATCTATGTTTGAAATTCCCAACTTCAACGGGGGTATTCACTATCCGGGGTAACCAAAAGATGGCTCAAACTTGCTTCGTGACCGAACAACAACTATGCAGGGTAAGCCTACACATCTCAACAACGGAGCAATCACATGCTTCAGAACCAAGGAAGGAAGCCTCTGAATCGATCTCGATCGACCCAACTCGACGTGTCAACATTGGTGTCGAACTCCTCGAACCGATTCGATCTGAACAGCTGTAGTTCCTAATAGAGAACGCAGGAACTTTCGCGTGGAAAGTTAACGATATGAAAGGGATAAACCCGGCCATTACGACTTACGAGTTGAACACCGATCTGACTTTCAAGCCGATCAGACATAAATGACGAAAACTCGGCTCGGAGAGAGCCAAGGCGGTCAATGACGAAGTGACAAAGCTGCTCAAGGCAGGGTCGATAACCGAGGTGCACTACCCTGAGTAGTTGGCAAATCCAATAGTTATGAAGAAGAAGAACGGGAGCTGGAGAGTCCGTGTCGATTTCACCAACCTGAACAAAGCCTGTCCCAAAGACAGCTACCCTCTCCCACACATAGATCGAGTCGTCGAAGAAACGGCAAGGAACAAACTCCTATCCTTCATAGAAGGTTTCCCGGGCTACAACCAGATCAAGATGCACCCGGACGATCGCGAAAAGACCGCGTTCATCACAGAGCGCGGAACGTACTGCTATCAGGTCATGCCGTTCGGCCTGAAGAATGCCGGAGCAACCTACCAGAGGCTCGTAGACTAAATGTTCGATGATCAGCTCGGCGATACCCTGGAAGTCTACATAGACGATATGTTAGTGAAGTCGGAAAAGGCAAGCGGTCACGTCCGTCATCTTAGGGCGTGCTTTGAAATACTCAATTAGTACGAGATGAAGCTGAACCCCGCGAAGTGCACGTTCGGGGTAACCTCCGGCAAAGTTCTCGGATATATAGTGACCCAGTGAGGGATTGAGGCTAACGTGAAGCAGATCGCAGCGATAGCCCACCTACCCTTTCCAAAAAAAAAAGGGAAGTGCAACGTTTGAACGGCCGAATCGCCGCTCTGAATCGATTCATCTCGAGATCCACAGATTGAAGCCTACCGTTCTATCCGCTTCTTTGAGGTAATAAAACCTTTGTTTGGGACGACAAGTGCGAATCAGCCTTTCAAGAACTCAAGCAATACCTGATAACTACGTCGATCCTATCAAAGCCCGAACTTGGGGAGACCTTGTACCTCTACGTGTCGGCCACAGACGCCGCAGTCAGTGGCGTCCTGGTCAGGGAAGATCGAGGCGATCAGAAACCGATTTTCTACATAAGTAAGGCTCGACGGGGCTGAATCTCGTTATCCCGTCCTCGAGAAGCTCGCACTGGTTTTCGTAATGTCAGCTCGGAAGCTTCGACCTTACTTCCAGTCGCACATGATGGCGGTGATGTCAACGCAACCATTACGAGCTATACTGCACAACCCAAGCCAGTCAGGACAGATGGTTCGTTGGGCGGTCGAATTTCGTAACAGAACCACGGCCAAATCTCAAGTCTTGGCCGATTTTCTAATTGAACTACCACGCGAAATTGTGCAGAATCGAGTCGGGGGAACGATCCACCTTATACGTAGATAGTTCGGCCTCCCAACACGGATCGGGGATCGGTATCCTCCTCATATCACCATTAGGGGATGTGCTCGAGCAGTCTTTTAGACTCAGATTTCGAGCATCAACCAACAAGGCTGAGTGGGAAGCCCTGATAGCCGGACTAAGACTCGCGAAAGAAATGGGCGCACGAAGTATAGGGCCTACAGTGACTCTCAACTTGTAACCAATCAGCTAAACCACGACTATGATGCTCGAAACGACCGAATGAGTGCTTACCTAAAGGTGACGGAAGAGCTCATACTCAACAACTTTGATAGTTTCCTCCTCTCAAAGGTGCCTCGAGCCGAAAATTCCAAGGCCGACGCACTAGCATCGTTACGATCGAGCTCAAGCACCGAACGGCATCGGACGATCCCGGTGGGTATATTACCTGACCCCAGCATCGAGTTGCCTCGAGGAGAGAGCAGCGTAATGAGCATCCTAAGACCTGAGCACGACCCCGAGCCCAATCTTGAACCAATCTCAATACCAGGAGCATCAATGTCTAGCACGGACTGGCATGAAGAGATCATTCGGTACATCACTAAAGGCACCCTACCAGAAGACAAGTGGGCAACTCGACGCCTCAAAACCCGAAGCGCGCGCTATGTAATGCTCGAAAGAAAGTTGTTCCGGTGGAACGCCACAGGGGTTTTACTTCAACGCATCGCGGGAGACGAGATCTACCTAGCCCTCGCCGAGACCCACGAAGGTGCCAGAGTAAGCCACTCCGGAGGACGAACCCTCGCTCTTAAAATAAAGAAGCTCGGTCTCTACTGGCCGACTATGCTAGTAGACTGCGCAAATCAGGCTCGATGTTGCGAGAAATATCAGAGACACAAACCAATGACCAAGTCACCAATCGAGCCATTGACTACCGCGACCGCCGCGTACCCGTTCATGAGATGGGCAATGGACATCACCGGCCCCTTCCCCAAATTGCATCAGAAGAGGTACGTCATAGTCAGCACAGACTATTTTACAAAATGTTTCGAGGCCGAGGCTTACGATATGATTCGAGCCAACGATGTCCAGAACTTTGTCTGGAAATTTCTCATATGTTGGCACGGGCTACCATATGAGATCGTCACAGACAACGGGTCGCAATTCATCTCGAACACATTTGAAGATTTTTGCGCAAAGTGGAGGATTAGGCTTAACAAATCGACGCCTCGGTACCCGCATGGGTACAGACAACCCGAAGCAACTAACAAGGTGATCATAGCCGAGTTTAAGAAATGACTCGACGAGAAAAAGGGACGACAAATTAGATGGCGTCATATGGACGTTCCGGACGACACCAAAGCAATCAACAGATCAGACTCCTTTCTCTCTCGCTTACAGCCTCGAAGCCATGACGCCTGCCGAAGTTAACCTGAACAGTCTCCGCAGGACCACGATGACCCAAGACCCTGAACTAAACAAGGGCAGGTTACTCGAAAACCATGATTTCATCGAAGAGGAATGCGACCATGCGCTCCTTTGAATCTAGAACTATCAGCAACGAGCCGCCCAGTACTATAACCAAAAAGTACAGAACCAAAGCTTCAGCGAAGACGACCTCGTCCTAAGAAAAGTCTACGAGAACACAAGAGAGTATCAGGCCGGTAAACTCGGTGCAAACTGGGAAGGTCCTTACTTAATCTCGAAGATCGTTCGCCCTGGAGTATACGAATTGATGACCCTCGATGGCATCGCAATCCCACGATCTTGGAATTCGATGTCCCTCAAGAAATATCATTACAACGCCTAACCGCTCCCAGCTGCGTCGAGCCCGCCATAGCGGATCCACTAACGTTCGAACCAACAGTTCAAGCCGATTCTATCTACAAAAAAAACATGTCGGCCTCAAAAACCGACCCGAACTACGGATAGCTTGATCCCACCTCGGGTACGTATGCAGCCTTTTCGAAGGTCCAGCTATACCAACAAAACAAAAACAAACTTTACAGCTCCGAGCTAACACACGATCGAAGCTCTGGCCAGGCCTCGATCAGAATCAAAATAACGTGTCACTCACAGAGTCGCATCGACACCCATCGTGTCAAGGTCGAAGCTCTGTTCGACTCGAAAGCTCCGCAGCACTCGACCATCCTGAAAGTCGGGGCCGGACCCGCAGGATACCTAAGAATGCCTAAGTACTTAAGTCAGAATCTGCCCGCACGCTTAGCCGCAAGACGGATCACACTCATCTAAGCCGAGTCCCAACTCGCAACATAGGTCTCAACCCCCGTCGACCACAAAGGTTGCAGCCTGAACTCCAACTATTCAATAATGTTTTCTCTCCGACTCTGAAAAGATCTAGACCAATTCAAACGGCAATCCTAGTCGCGACAAAGATGCGCATCAGAGAACCCGAGACTCGACGGCTCGGTATGATATCAAACAACCAGTTCGAACACTTTCTTTCTATGACTAAGTGTAATTTCAATTTTATCTTACTTCAGTGTAGACAGAAACTCGGACCGATTCCATAACTAATTCTTTGACAAATTCTAACTCGACTCGAGAAGAATCCAAGATTTAGAAGAAAAATAGGAAAAAAAGACGCAAATAAAACCCAAGCCTCTGTGGCTCGGTAAACGAGTTTGGAATACATAGTAAACCCGAGCCTCTGTGGCCTGGTAAAACATCCAAAGTAAATTAACAAAAAGAAGGGGGTTTATGTTCGAAACAGAAATAAAAAGCAGAGTACATAAGAGAAACCCTATCGGATCACAAGCGATCTAGGGGGCATCTTCCTTGTCTTGGGAGTTCGCTTCAAGATGGGAGAAGAGAGGAGCGATCGACTCTCAAGTTGAAGCATCAATAGCATCGACCTCGGTTCGCTTTGCGACCTCAACATGCTCGATGGTTCCAGCGCCTTCACCTTTTTAAAGTTCAACCCGATCCGCCTCGTCTTCAGCCCGCCGTTTGCTGCTTCTTCGATCTCAGCCCGAGTCAAGGCAGGAGTCTTCCCGGCCATGGTCAACCGACCATCCACCTCCGTCCTCTCGGCCTCATGATCAGAACTTTCTGCAGAAGAGATGCCCTGAGCATCGTTTCGACCCGCTTTGACCGCCTCATCATCGAAAGAGTCCTCAGGAACAGAAGGAAGGACGATCCTCTCAGCCTCGGCATTATATCCAGCGAGGCGAGCTCGAGATTCTCCTTCTTCGCGATGTCGACTGGAACCCATCCTTAAAAACTTTCTCAATCCTTCTTATCGCCCCGACGACCTGACTAGCGAGCGAGGTAAGACGATCGACCTTCGTTTGAGCTCTACTCCTCTCCTCCATAATCTCGAAGCTCTTCCTGAGCTTACTTCTGGCTTTTTTCTTCGCCTCACTGACGGCTCGAGCAACTGCATCCTTGGAGGAACTCTTCAGTTCGGCAACCTGGCCCTCGACCCGGGAAACCTCCTTCTTCTTGACCTCTTCAGCCTCGGTCAGTGCCGATGTCAGATCAGCAACCTTTGACTTCAGGGAATCCTTCTCTGATATCAAATCGCGGTTCATGCGCTGGGAATGGTCGAGCAAATCCTTGAATTTCTCAAGTTCCTACTCAGCCTTGCTTCGCGCCTCGAGCGACCGATTCGACTTTGCAACAAGTTCGCCATTCTGAGTGTTGAGCTTGCGATTCTTCTGATCGGAAGCATACCACGCATCCAAGAGAAAGTTGTAGCCAGCAAGCATCTACAAAAGGGATAAAAAGGATTCAGTTAAGGTCGATTAAGTTCGGCTCGACCGGATCAAAACGGATTGGAAATAAGCAAATTTACGGAAATGGCTGACATCACGAACTTCATGTCCGGATTGCTAGGGGGCGAGTCGTCTCGAGGTGAAGACCGAAAGTCAGCCCCGCCTTTCAAGCATCAAACGAATTGAAGACAGGCCAGCGGGACTTGAGAGATATGTTTCCCTTCACCTCTGAACTCGAAGAAGAAGTCATGGGGGAACGAGCCCAAACCCCCAGCATCTCCTGCCTCGACCATAGCACCAGCGTACAAATGATCCAGCTCGACCGGAAGGCCGGTCGTGTTGAAATGAATAATCTTCTCGGTTCGGTCCCCAGATCTCAGAGCTTCCTGGGCCGACCTTTTCTTCGCAGGGGCTGACTTGATCTTCACTTTCTTCTCTTCGTCTCGCTTCTTCCTTCCTTCTTCGGTTTTCTTCTTCTTCTCAACTTCTTCCTTCTGCTTGTTCTTCGCTTCCTTCTTCTGCCTCTCCCTCTCCAAGCAAGCCTCCTCGGCTCAACGGCTACCCGCGAGCAAGCCCCCCATCGTGCCTTTGCCCCGGCCATGGGCAATCAGGGCCTTATCAGGTCGAAGACCTTCTCTCTCGGTCGGAAGAGTAGCCTCAGGCAGCTCAAGCTCCTCATCGGAGTCAACCACGTCAAGGTTGAGTTTAACCATTAGAGTTTCTTGATGTTCGGGCTGGGTGGTCTTTTTTTTTGTTTGGGTCGAATCGTTCTTTTTCACCTGACTCATGTCTTTTTTCTTATTCGAGGTAGAAGGACGCTCGGGAAAATTGTCCTTTAAGGGGATGTAAAAGTCACCTAAAACGAAGCGAAGATGTCAGAGAGATTCTGAAAGTTTTAAATGTAAAAGGGAAGATCGAGCCGATTACCTTTCAAAAATCGGGGATAACTTAGATCGATTCAGTAAGAGAGGAAATCGGGCCAGTGTCGGATGTGGCCTATGTTTTTCCACAAAAGTGTGATGATCGAATCCTTTAGGGTCTTCCTCTTCACCGGTTCAACTGCACGAAGAAGAAGAAATTAAAATCAGTTCAGAAACTCGAGGTATCAGTTTTCGTTCTTACCAGGTCGAAAATTCCATCCAACTCGAATTGGCCTGCTGAACTCGCCGATCGCTCTCTTACTGATCTCGACGAAGAAATATCCCGACCAACTGCGCTGATGAACTTGGCTACTATGTCCCGATACGAGATGGCAACCACCTCGCAGGGAGATATAGAAACGATCGGTATTGCCTATCACACTGAACGAGGAGATCTCCTTGAAATCGTCGAGGTTCACCACCCCTCCACGTTCAGCGGCCAACACCACCACAGCCATCACGGCACGAATCGATCCATGTGTCAGCTGCAAAATGGTTGTTCACCTTCGATGCCAATACTGCAACAACAACCTCGGTATCGGGAAGTAAAGACCTCCATTCTTGATGAAACACTCGTAGACACACATATATCCCGCCGGAGGGCTCCAATGTCGATCATTGGCCTCAGGATAACGGATCGAGATGCCTTCCCATCCACCAGCTGGACTAAGCGCGTAGACCATAGTCGAGTTCATGGATGACGCGATGTCATTGCAATCACTCAACATGATCCCATGACCGAGGTCGGGGCCAGGAGACTTCGGTATGGCGGATCGAAAGTCGACAAGGCTCCCTTTATCACCACCCGAAGTATTCTGATCGAAATTGATTCGATCAGAACTGTCGGTTCTCAGCGAGCAATCCTCCAGTTGATTGTTTGAGGACCCATCCTCCCACGAACCATCAAAAGCTGGTCGATCGTTAGAGGGATCGAGCCCCTGGGGAGGAGCGGTCTCGGGTTGATACTGAGGAAGCTCAACCTCATGAGAAGATGTGCCTAATGATCGACGATCCGAGGGCCCGACCAATGGGATCCCGATCGGGATGGTCACTGCGAACGGATAATCCGACGCATGAGCGAGGGTAACATTTGGGTAACGACGGACCCGTTTTGTGTTCAGATGAGTGGAAAGACTTGATTTTGAAGGCATCAGAGATCTGGTCGAGAACGAATCGGAGAGAACGCAAGACGAGCTCGAGCACGAACTTAAAGAAAAAGCTTCAGATGAGAGAAAATACCTTTTGTTTTTTGATCTCGGGAAGCAGGGTTGACGAAAAGAAAGAAGGATCTTCGGTTTTATATAGGCTAGGGTTGGGAGACGGATCGACACCGCCTACACCGCATCTCCCCACCAATCAGAAGCCGCGGGCCTCAAAACCAACCCCAAAGCCCATTGCAAAGCCCAGGAATCATAACTTTGGGCTTCGAAAGACCGAGCCCGCTCAACAAGATACGCAGCAAAAACCAACGCGAGACAGGAATGCGCTTCGAGTCGTCTAGCCCAACATGAACTTCGACCCGGGAGTTCGAGGTGGGCCTATCACGATCGACCCAAACCAGCTTAAACTTTAGCTCTTAGTGAAAAAAATCTTATGATCGACTCGACCCGAAGACATTACGATAAATTCGACCCGATCTACTTCGCCGACTTGGGGGGGGCTTACTGTTGGATTTATATTTGGGCCAACCCAAATATTCTAAAGGAGAGCTAAGGCCCAAGAGAGAAAAAGCCCATGGCAAGGCCCAAAAGGAGAGAGAAGAATGGATAAAAAGTAACCATGATAAGCCTCCAAAACCCTTGTTTTGGAAGACTATAAAAGGAGGTGAAGAGACACTAAGAAGACATACATACTCGATTGTTTATTATGCTTAAGTTCGAGCTCAATTGTTTATTATGCTTAAGTTCGAGGTCGACCCGAATCCCTTGATACCGGTTCGAGCTACTGTGTAATTCGACCCGATTGAAATGTCTTTTATAATCTGACATTCCATTATATAACGAGATAATTCGACCTCTTCTTTCATACATACTCGATTCGAACCTAGTTACAACAAGGTGCACCAAAAGTCCCGCTCATACATATAGATCTTATTGGATAAACGAACTCTCAAGAGTGAAGAGTTTTAGTGGCTTTTGGTATATATAATATAAGTTAAGGAAGAATGGAAGAATTATAAATTGTGTTGAAATTTAGTTGGCTTGTGAATACATATCTGGTAATCCACGTACCATATTTGACGATATGGTAACCACACCATATTTAGATTAAGAGCACCAAATAGTGGTTAGTATGAGCTAAGGAAAGTTGCAATATAGAGCAAAACGAAACTTACGTGTCATAATGATTTTGAATTTTTTTTAATCTTGCTGCTATTATCCAACTCTACATACATGAATCCACAAGCTTCTCAATTACCTGTAACAATGAAATATTATAATAACCGGCATATACACCACACAGTCATGCACAACAATTCGGTAGTCACTTGCCCCTCTCCCAAATTCTGCAAAACTAAACAATGATTGAAACCAAATTATCTATTAAATTTCTAAATCTTGCTTAAGTCATTTAGATGATGCCGACTGGTTTTATTTATTTAAAGCAATTTTTTTTGCTAAAAAAAGCAATTAAACAAACATATAAAGAAAAATACGATGTTAGTTATTTAGAGAATACGAAGAATTAGATGCTAATTACATCAGAATCAATGAAAAAAAGTAAAGCAGCAAAGATCAAGAATACATGATTGTTTAAACCCTAGATTGGGTAATATATAAGAAATAATGGAGGTGGCTGAAGACTTCTTAACTTGTTTATCGTATATCAACAAAGCTTTATAGCAAATATTAGAGAGATCTGGGTTTTGTGTGCTTTTATTTCTCGGATATGTGGCAAAGATCCTCACAAGAGCAAAAGATGAAACCGGCTGCAAGACGAATGGAGAAAAATATATTATGATTGATGAGATGAAAAACAAAAAGCCGAAAAGGAGTAGAATAGAGGAAACAATCAAGATATTTGGAGAATTCGGAACACGCTAAGGTTTGAAGATTAGTGTAGAGAAATCCACTCTCTATCTAGCTGGAGTATCAGAGACGAACCGTGACTTGATCATGGAACAATTCCATTTTGCATAAGGTAATCTGTCAGTCCATTACTTGGGATTACCATTACTCACAAAAAGGATATGTGTAGCTGACTATGAAGTCCTGGTAGAGGCGCTACGGCTTCGTATGAGCTCATAGACATCACGTCATCTCTCATACGCTGGAAAGTTACAACTGCTAAACTTTGTTATAGGAAGTACTATCAATTTCTGGATTTAAGCTTTCCATCTCCCAAACCAATGTATTAAGAAGATTGGAGGTCTGTGTGCTGCTTTTTTATGGTTCGGCCCATACTTAAACCCGAGAAAGGCAAAGGTAGCATGGAATGAGGTTTATAGATTAACAAAAGAAGGAGGACTTGGGATCAAATCACTCAAAGAAGCCACATAGTGAGCTGTTTGAAACTAATACGGAGAATTGTGTCCAACACGAATTCACTATGGGTCAAGTGGATAAGAATCTCACTTTTTCGTTGAGGCTCTATATGGACACTACGAGAATAGCAAACAATGGGTTCATGGATGTGGAGAAAGTTGTTGAAATACCGAGAATTAGCTCAGACATTCTATAAGGTGGAAATTGGTAATGGAGACACAACTTCTTTTTGGCATGATAATTGGTCCCCTCTGGGAAAGTTGAGCTCTGTGGCAGAACTGAGGGGGACCATAGACCTGGGAATACCTATAAACTCCACAGTTGCAGAAGTTTTGCAAAGTCATAGACAAAGGCGTCATAGGATTCACACACTTAACAAACATAGAAGATGAAATATGCCGTCTTCAACAAGTAAGAACGGAGGAAGCAGACACAAGCTTATGGAGAAGTGGAGAGAATCAATACAAGAAGAAATTATATACTAAAGGGGCATGGGAGCAGATTAGGATCCAAAAGCAAACAAAGAATCGGTACAATGGTGGTGGTTTACCCATGCAACACCGAAGTACTCGTTTATTATTTGGCTAGCAGTGCTTGATTGCCTTCCAACCAGAGATAGAATCAAAATATGGGCTGGTCCAAGTCTATGCGTCTTATATAACCACACACACGGAGGAGTCTCGCACACATCTATTTTTTGATTGTAGGTTCTCCAACGCAGTTTGGAAAGAACTCACAGAGAAGCTACTTGGCAGTGATTACACTATTCGATGGGATGATCTTATCCTCCTAATAAGCAATGACAGTCTCAGCAATGTCCGAAGATTCTTCTTCTGTTAGTTTTTCCAGGCTACAATCTACCATCTGTGGCGTGGCAAGAGCGAAACAACCGTCGACATGGAAAGGACCCGTGATGAGTCAATTTTACTACCATGCATGCAAAACAAGCATATACAATTGTCACAAATAAACCAATTCAATGCTAACAACTTAACTCACGACTCAATTGTAGCGTAGATGGGATCGAACACAAGGAAGCATGGTTACAGATTACTAAGATGCAGAGCATTCAAACTAAGCTAAAGCAAGCAAGGAAGATGGTTTGATTTATGTAACGAAACTAAACAAGCAATAAAAGGAAGAAACTTTAAACGCGAAAAGTATGATTTCTAGATGCAAGGATGGTTAAAGCGTTGAGCTTTGAAAGTAGCAACTGTTCGGAGCTAGTAAGGTCGAGCTAAGCAAGCTAAAGGTCCGTCCTTTAAGACCCACCTAGGACATGGACCACAGAGATAAGCACACCCACAATCGTGGCGCAATACTCCTTTGGAACTTCTCTGTTCTTGCTTCACTGGCGTGGCGAGACTCAGACAAGCTCCAAGCTTTATAGGTCAAGATCTAATCCAGTCCACACACCGCAACTGCATCACTATGTGGTAGAGGACAGTACGCCAAGCAGAAGGTCGGTCAAGCATTTCCACAAACACCTGTCGGGCAGGCAAACGCTTGAGCTCAAGATCCGAGTGATCAAGTTTGGATCTAGCATTAAGCTCACCTAAGCTCGAGGATCTACTCTTTTGGACCTTCGCAACCTTAACAAGACTTTATAAGCTCTAACATACTACTCCCTAGCTCAACAATCTGACTACTCACTCATGGTTATGGAAAGTACCATGATTGAGCTTATGTAAACGTAATAACTTGAAATCATAAAAGCGAGTAAAGGAAATGCATAAATTATAAATTTGGATGCGATTAAACTCAAAATAAGGAAGTATTTAGCACAATAATGTAAACAAGAATGTGCTAAGGAAGTTAAAATATCAAAAACAAAGTAAAGGAACAAGATTCAGGAGGCTCTACTTACTGTTCACAAGGCTAAAAGCACGGTTTTTATACTGCATTGTGAACAGTAGCCGGGTCAACCCTAGTCAACGCGGGTCAACAAAATCAAAGAGAAAATAAAAAGTCAACAAAAACATAAGGTATCGGTCACACCCGACATGGCATGTGACCGATAGACTGCGCAGTCCGTCTTCAGTCCAAGCGGTCAGTAGCCCGGTTTGTCTGTTGGCAGGGGCGATATATCGGTCGCGGCTATCGGTCATGGCCGATACCACGGTGTATCAGTTGTCTTCTTTATCGGTCTTCATCGATAAGCCGGCCAGTGTATCTTCTTATATCTGTGTACCATGGTCAGTGTGCACGGTCTATCAGTCACAACCGATAAATGAGCGCCGATAACTGCTCCTCTGCTATTATCTACAAGCTTTTTCTGCATCTTTGCACCCAAAACTTCATCCTCCGCACTCCTCCAAGCTCTTATTAGCTGGATATCGCCATTTAGCACAAATACCACCTGAAAAAGGGTAAAAGAAAAGGAAATATGTACAAATCCTAAACTAAAGTCCTAAAATGCTAACTTACAATAATTTAGTCTAAATGCACTCTAAATGACAGGAAAAGATGCAGAAAGGATGAAAAAGAGATGCGAATATGCATAAGAAAACGGCAAATATAAGAGTATATCAACTCCCCCAGACTTGCCTTTTCCTTGTCCTCAACCAAACGACAAAAAGCAAATCTAGAGAAGGAGTTTGAAAGTATGACCTCGTTGCTCAACCTATGTATTAGCAGCTTCATAAATCAGTGTTTATCATAACCTTACTTTTAGAAACCTGCTTCATGCTCATCACAGAGTAAACTCTACTCTCCGAGATATGGAAAAACTTCTACAGTCAACTAGAACTTACTCTTTGACATTCATTAAAAATGTTTGGTGCGATCCCTGAGATGGAAGGTGAATCAAACCTGTTTGGCTAGGTGCAAAAAGGGTAATCAGAGAACAAAGAGATATGGTTCAGTAGCTTTAAAGGTGGTTAACTCTCGAGAATACAGTGCAGTATCATACGAAAGCAAGCAAAGATAAGGGCCAATTTAAGCATACAAGGGCTGGAATCCTTAAGACTACCCAATTCCCAGAACGTACACTTAACTTTCAACTTCTCTTCCTTACTTCCCAGTAACCACTAGCCTTGATTTGCTTGATAAAAATTTTCCTGATCCCTTCTTTCTTCTGTTTTATGCTCTAAACCTATGGAGGTAACTCTTTCAATACTTTCTTAGCTCAGCTTTTGCTTATATAACTTAGCCTAACTCTCTGTTTAACTTTTACTATAAAAAAAATTTAGAGAGAGAGCTAGACTCTTTTGCTACTTTTACACCTTAAGCTATCAAACTTTTCTACTTTCATCTCCATAGGACTACCTTAAAATTCTAACCCCTTTAAATTTGGGATACACTTATCATTCCCCATTGGACGTATCTATTTAAAATCAGAACCAACCAATTCCCAAATCCCAAATCCTAAAGCTAGTCTTAGACGCAAGAAACTAGCTTTGAATGGATTCCTCTTCTTGTCGGCCCCAAACTCTTTCAGGGTATTGTTAATAGTGCACCAAGAAAAAGGCCTACCACTCAATAAATAAATGCAGGGGAAGAAGAAAAAGGCTTAGGTTCCATTAGGCAGGGTACCATTCTCATCCAAGAAGATGAACTCGGATCGGAATGGCCACTCAGGTCAAGAAAGAGTGGTAAAAAAGAGGTTTAAACAAGAACTGGGTGTGTATATTGTATCCACAGGTGGGATTCAGAGTTCCATCAGAGGGATAATTAATGTTAGTATTAGGTTCCGATAAGTAGAGATGAGTATAGATCAAGCAAGTTTTCAACAAGTAGGCACTTTCAAGGGTGCCATTCCAAGCATGGTTGGGATTCAACATTCAGTTCATCTACAAGCATTGGTGAAATTCTAACTAAGGTTGCAGGCGTGAAACATATAATGCGCAGGTTGTGAACTTAACCTTCATTGCTCTAAGATGCAGATGCATGAACAAGTATAAACAAAGTTCTAAAATGCAATCCTAGGTGATGCAGGACAAGCGAAAAAAGAAGAAAGTTTTTGAAAATTTCATGAATTTTATGCACAATGATGCATGCTAAATGATGCAAGAAGAAGGAAGCAAAAGAAATATAATTGTACATTAGCAACAGTGTATGTGCGTGTGTTCTCTCCCCCAGACTTTCTTCTCACTGTCCTAATGAGACAAAGATAGGCAAAGCCCCTGAGAGAGAAAACTTCGCACAATACACTAAAAGAGAAAAATGAAAATGCAGAACAAAAGGAAAGAAAACTAAAGTATGTACAAAAGAGAAGAAAAAAGGTAGGTGGTACCTCAGTCATCATCTTATTGACAGCCTAGACTCTCCACCAATGAACTCCTCATCCAGGGCTATGTTCCTCCGAACATTGGTTTCTTGGTTGAAATGGGGTTCTGGCTCAAAAGTTCCTACAGGGAAGTTGTAGAACTCGCAGAACTACCGCATATATATGCAGTGTCTCTTCTTCTCCAGCAAAAACTCAATCTTTACCTCCCCTTGATCAGTATAAACCAGGCTAATAGTGGAGAGTAGGTCCTTGCATAGCTCAGGGTACACATCAAACTTCATGAAAGCAAGGTTCCTCAACTGCATGTTTCTTAAAAGCTGGTCTACATCAGACGTTATCCCCATCTGGGCAAGCAGGTCGATGGAAGCAAATTTGTTTGGGACAAACGTTCCCTCGTCAAATGTGTCCCTGATGCGCATGTCTGCAGCGGGAAAAGGGCCAAATTGAACCCAAACAATTTACATCGTGCCCTTTTGGACCCCAACTTTTGCATATGACTAATTTAAACATGAACTCTAAATAATTTCAAATATTATACATGAACTAACATGTTTTGTGTTGAATTGTACCTTGACCAATAATCCGTTAGTCAACGTTAATGGAAAAATGACACGTGTGTTAGCTGACTCGGTTTTGTTGGGTCAAAACGACATCGTTTCGTTGTTTTAGTAAACCGATGTCGTTTTTTATAGAAAAAACTTAAAATTGAATCCGTATTCCGATAAAATGACGTCGTTTTCATTTGGAGATTTATCGAAATATGGATTCAATTTCGAGTTTTCTCTAAATGAAAACGACATCGTTCTACTAAAACAACGTAACGACGTCGTTTTCAAGCATTTCTTGCCTAGCCAACTAACCCACATATCGTTTTAGTCAATATTCGGTTAACGTTGACTAACGGAATTTTGGTCAAGGTACAATTCGGCACCAAACATGTTAGTTCAGGTATAAAATTTGAATTTATTTAGAGTTCACGTATAAATTAACCATATGTAAAAGTATATGTTCAAAAGAGAATGATGCAAATTGTCTGGGTTCAAATTGGCCTTTTCCCTGTCTGCAGCTGTCCAAAAAGTTCCCCCATGTCTCTGTCTTGGGGGTTGGACAAACTTGGTCTCCGGGTCATAGGTTATACTAGATCTGCTTATGGAGCTCATTGTTTGTCTCTACATAGAAATTGCAGAGCATGAGTAAGTTGCGTTTTGACTTGAAACTAAGTTAAACAAAACTCCTCAAGCATACAAGAAGCAGTAATCTAAAGCTTTAACATATAAAGGACCTTCCTTTCGTACCCGAAACTATTATAAAGGGAACAGGGTAAGAGACGTTAATTTGCTTAGTGAGTCAGAAGGAGCTAATTACTAGCAGAAAAAGCGGGCTTGTTCGATTAAGCTTTGAAAACAGAGAAAAATGATAACAATTCTAAAACAAGAAGAGAGAATTTAAACAAATCCAGCATGTTTTCTTGAAGTAAAAACGAGCTGGAGGTAAGGGAAGTGGAGAAGAAATAGGAAGAAGAGGCGTCGTGGGTTGAGTGGTGTAAACTGACTCAAACCGGGATGGAAATTGAAAAATCAAAATCAAACCAGGTAAATAATACTTTAATCGAACCTTTCCTTAAACAATAATTAATTTAGAGTTAACCGAGAAATTTTAAAACTTGGTTTAATTTAAACCGACGTCCGCGTCCGGATTCTTCTACAAATGGAAATGATCAAGGTTGTTGATTGCTTATACTTATGCTCTTCCCTTGTTCGTTGTTCGAGTCTAATGGACCAGGAACCGGCTCAGGGGCGCTGCACAACGCCATCCTATCCCAGTTACTCGTTCCCACTTAGTCAAAATCCTTCACCTTTCATTGTTGTACCTTTCAATCCCTGTTGCTGAGCCACAAGGAACTGAAAACAGAGCTGCAAAAACATAAAAACTTAAAACTTTTAAAAGAAATAAAGAGAAGGATAAAATATGTACAAAAAGATAACCATGAGATTACCTCTCAAGTGCGCTTGTTTTATGTCACTAAGCTTGACATTGTTGATCATTTTAGTTGGAGAGGAGGGAGGACTCATTGTCTAAACTCGGTCCCCGATCATGTGTTTCTGCAGAGACAAACTCTTTGCCATTCTTCCTTGAGCCATTACGAGTGTCACTACCATCATCAAAAAAGCTAGAGCAGCCAATCCCTTCCTTGTACTTATCCTTGAAGCTTTGGTTCTTGTTGTTAGTACCATATGGAGAGTATGGTGTGATTTCAGCATTAGCAGTTCCCCCTTTGTTGTTCATGAACCTTGCATGTGGAAGCAGAGGGCGTGTCCATACAGAGTCTCCATAGTCTTCCATCTCAGGCAGGTCTCCACTTATCAAGGTGGGAGCAGTAGATATGTCTTAAGTGACTTTGGCATCTATGTTTGCCAACATCACAGTCAGATCAGTGAAATTCATCACTGCTTCAGTAGTTCTTAAGAAAGGCATTCCCAGAACTAATGGTAACTCCTTGGCATTAGCCATTTGTACCACTACAAAGTCTGTAGGGATCAGTGCATCTACTATCCTCAGAGGGTAGCTTTCCACAGTATTAAGTGAATTGACAGAAGACGAATCTCCCATAGTGAGAGCACAAACCCTCCTCTTGTTTGCCTTTAGTCCTAGACTCCTTACCATGACAGCAGAGATAAGGTCTATACTAGACCTTGTATCACAGAGTCCCTTTGTATTGTAGCTTCCCAAAGAACAAGGCAGTATGAATCTCCCAGGATTCCTCCACTTCTTAAGTAGCTACAATCAGAGACTTCCTTCATCCTTTGACGATAGAGTTCCATAGAATCTTTAAACTTCCTCTGACACTGCAGTATGATTTGTATGAATCTCTGTTCCACTGGGTCTCTGAATGAGACATCTCTCCTCTTATCCATTGTGTAAACTCTAAACCTAATGTGTTCTTGAGTGATTTGAGGTGAAAAGACTTCACTTTTTAGGATTTAGCAAAGTTTTCTTGTTTATTTCCTTAAGTCTTTTCATTATGCATCTTTATATTCATGCTTCATGTGTTTTAGATATCATTAATGAGTAGTTTCCTTAATGGATCTTGAGTAGGGAAGATTAAGGTTGATTCATGTTAGATTAGTGAAGCTAGGTTGTTAGTCTTTCTTATTTCATTGATTAAAGAGTTTTTAATGCTAGATTAGGAAGTAATTACCCCAAATCTACATCATGGTCTTTTCATGCCCGGAAGGTATTTGTGAAAATATCTAGGAGACTTTAATCGTGCATTTCTCATCTTAGCCAATGGAAGTTGATGTCTAAGGAGTTTTGTAAGCTTTTATGAACATATTCATTAATGATTCTTAATTAGTCTTTAACAAAATGGAAGTTTGTGTTAGTTATTAATTAAATGGATTAGTACCATAGAAGTGGATTAATCTAGATTAAATGAATTCATGCTTTGAAATTAGCTATCTTTAGTTGTTGTGCATCACTATCCTAGCTTGTCTCAACCTAAATCAATCAAGTTTTAGGCATTTGGGTTTTAGGGACTTTAGCAACTCTCCTCATCAAGTTTTTGTGTGTTTGTTTCCTTGCATTAAGTGATTCAAGTCCGGGGGAGAATAGCTAAATTTGCTAATAAAATTTGTATGTTTGTTTTCTTGCCCTTGCATTCAAGCATATTGCATAGCATGTCATTTTAGGTCATGATTTTGAAAATTTTACAAGGTTTTCAAGATCTTTATCAATCATTTAGTAGCATTTCATGACATTGCAATTACTTGAGTAAATCATATAGGTTGTTTATTTTAGCTTTTTTTCTTTCTTTTATCATCATTTCAGTCTCATTTCATGCATTGCATTGTTCATATGAGAAAACTTGAAAAAACCCATAAAAAGTTTTCTTGTTTTTGAAAATTCCAAAAGGTTTTTCCCTTTTCATATAGTTGCATTTCATACATTTGTATGATCATTTAGGTTGCATTGAGCATGTTTTAAATTTTTTTTTGAGATTTATGGCTTAGCATTCAATATGGTCCTTAGGATAATGTTAGATATTGCTAAGTGAATTATAGAAATTTCTTCCTTGCATCTTGATCTCTTTGCTCGAAACTCGTGATTAAGTTGAAGCATATTAGACTTGAAACCGATTCTATCAATTTGAACCTAAGAGCATGATTATTGGTGATTTGTTATGAGTATCATTAGCATTATTTTAGTATTAATTGTGTTAGTTGAGACTCAATATGATATTTTAAATTTTTAGTGTTTATTGGTGATACTTAAAGTTCATAAGTTAAAAACTAATTTACTTTTACAAATAAAAAAAATTACAAAAATTTAAAATCAAAGAATAATCAAATTACTACGGATAAATATAAAAAATTTTATAAAAAAACAAATTTATTATCGTTCATAACTTCGCAAACCTCCAACTACAAACGGACAAGAACACAAGTACTTTCTTCGTTATCACTCTGGTCCTCCTGCAATTCACAAAACACCAAACATCAACATGTGGAAATCAGCGACTCAAATGCCACAAAAACAAAGTAAATGTAGTAAATATATGCAAATTATCAGACGAATAGACAATCAGCGATTCAAATGCAAGAAAAAAACTTACCAGTTGAATGAGACCTCTGTGATAGAAGCAAGAGCAACTCCACCAACAATTGGTATAATGGAACCAATTACCCATGGAGTAGGCACCTAAGAAGAAGACAATAAATATATATAAGATTTATCATGAACACGTTGTTAGAAAACAGAAAGTCATAGCAACCTAGTGGAGAACAATAGGCATGAGCATCAATCAAATCCCACTTGAGATCCAAACAAAAAAACACAAAATGAGAGAAGAACTCACCTACCCGAGGAACATAGCAGACAAGACAACATAGAAGAAAGGCTCCATGGCTTTAATAGTGTGAGTAAACGAAACGGAAACTTTCCCGAGGCTCATGTTAGTAAACATATTACCAAGCGTGTGTAAAACTGCAAGTGGCAAGATCGCCGCTAGCTATCAAATGTGAAAACATGAGAGTGACAAGTGAGTAGGCAAATCCTCTATAGTAAGAAGCTATAAAGCAGAAAAACAAAAAAGCACCTAAGCACCAATGATCTTGGGTCTCTTGTAGTGGTTAAGTGCCCACATGAAGGTAATGAGAACACGACTGACCGCAAACTGAACCAAAGTGAGAGTCATTGAGGCGTGTAGGGCTTTCAAAACCTGCAGAAATCAGAAACAAGAAACTACTATTGAATCTCTTGGTACCAAACAATAAAACAACATATCAACAATCAAGTTCTACTATCATCTGAAATAAGAGCATCTAAAATTTAACAAGTTGAACTAAACAAAACATTCATTAAACCAAAGGGAATCATAACTCATAAGCTTACAAGATGAACATCCAATGGAAGATCTGTCACAGGACGCAAAGCATCAACCACGAGCGGTCCAATTGTAATGTTGGGAACAAAACGACCGTCCATTACATCAACATGAATCCAATCACATCCGGCTAACTCTACCGCTTTTACCTAACAGCAACCGAAAAACCGAGCAACAAACTGTTAAGCAGAGTCCAAGAAACAGACGCATTAGAAGTAATTTTGAAGGAGAAAAACCAAACCTGCTCGCCCAATTTGGCGAAATTAGCAGATAGAATCGATGGAGATACAATGATATCAGTTTTCGAAAACTTATCAACCCGAGATGACGCCTTAACAACACCATGATTCTTCCTTCTAAGAAAGTGAATCCACATAATAAAACAAAAAATTGATTACACTTTGGGATAATAATTATCTCTAATACACATTGGTTCAAGCATTTCCAGAAACACATGGTGCACATACACATAATCAAACACTCTGTAAGAAATCACACTAACTTCCTCTCTCTCAAGGTTTTGAATTCCAACAATCAGATCAAGATTCTAAATTTCCAGCAACCAATCAAAACCATCTAAAACCCATGTTTACCTCAAGGAAGGAATCGAACTGGACTGGTAAAGACTCGACCTTTGTGGTCTAAGACCAACACCATTGATCAATGAAGCAGCTAAGCTCGACATATCCAATCAAATAGGAAAATTTCTTCTCTTTTCCAATGGAAAGATTCAATGGAGAACATGGATCTGATGATCTGGTAAAGATTTACAAAAGAGAAATGAAGGAATTGAAAATAATCGATTCGGATTCTCTCGACGGCGACGAGAGCTCTCGCGAGAGAGAAAATCGGAAAACACAAAATGAAAGAAATGTTTGTGTTTCCTCCAAGCCTGAAAATCTCGGTCTAGTGACAGTCTGACACGTGTCCCAGGACACTGTTCGTTGCGGATCAAATAACTGATATTTCGTGGGCTCAATTAATACCCAAACCCATTTATTTAATGAGATAAAATCAAAGAAACTCGGTTGAGTTTCACGAGTGTCGATGCTCTAATATTGACTTTAATTTCTTGCTTAGAGACTTGATATGCTTATTCAAAGTAACCGTATACACATTTGGACTTTCTTTTACCTTTTTATCACTCTTGGCTAGTCCAAATGGCTTTCCCGAATCACGACATTTAATGTGAATGAGGATGGTTTCCCTTAAAGTTTGAAGTTTAAAGAAAAGAAGTTGAGCTACTCTAGGAAAATGGTGTCTTTTGTTAAAGTTTAAAGAAAGACTCTAGTGTTTGAATGTGAACAGAAATCCCCTCTATAAGCTAGGTACCAAAAGGGTTAGAAGAAAAGTATAAAAAGAAACCTTAGAGGAAAAGATTTGAGTAAAGAAAGGAGTCTAGCAAGTAAAGAAACCTCCTAGAGTAAGCAAAAAAGTTTAAAGGAAGATTTTCAAAAGGCTTAGATCACCAAAAGAAAGAAGAGTTTGCAAGCTCATGGGTAGAACTTAGGATTTTGAGATCATTTTGGGTTGGGTAGAATGGAAGCACTTATTTGTATGAATCAATTGTTCCATTTCTTCCTTGCTTTTACATGATGTTTTGCATTACCCTTTCTTGAGTGTGAATCACCTAAAAATGTTTTATAACCGCCTTGTCTTTTGCATTTTAACCTTCTTTTACCTAGCCTTGAACATTTTTTGATTTTTGATAAGCAAGGTCATGCATTAAATCCTTAATGAATGTTAAAGAATTGGTGGATAGAATAGTATGTGAATGTTTGATCATTGAGTCTAGAGGCAAAAGACTAGAGTAGCGATAGATTGCGAGAAGATTGATTGAGCGTTAAAGCGTTTAGCAATAGCTTTGTATTATTTTAGGTGATAGTGTTGAATGCTTTGTTTGAGTCTGTAGTTTTATTTTCTTGTTTTCAAACCTCTCCATCGGTTTCGTTCTCTTTGTTTGCTCGAGGGCGAGCAAAAGACAAATCTGGGGTAGTTGATAAGTGCATAATTTACCCTTTCTTAGCATGCATTTTAATAGTATTTTGAGACATTTAGCCTAGGTTTTTACATGTTTTAATGCATATCTTGTTCCTTTTATATTAGATTGAGTTTAGAGTTCAAGTTCTTGTTTTCTTGCATTTGCATGCATATTTTGTCTATTTTAGGTGCAAATGGAGTCTTGGAACAATTATAGAACAAATGGAGAGAAGAATCAAGATGGAAGAATGAAGAACAAGAAGTTGAAGACGGAAGAAGGCTATGGATCGGCTAGCAATTCGGTCGCAAGAGAGGTTCTCCAGTTACTTGTTTAGCAAGGATAGGCGGCGTTGCCAAATATTCCTTGAGCTGCCTGAAAGCATCTTCACACTTGTCTGACCATTCGAACTGTTTGTTTCCTTGCAGCGTGTTATGAAAAGGTAGGCACATGTCAGTTGATCGCGAGATGAACCGGTTGAGCGCAGCCACTCGTCCAGTCAATCTCTGTACTTCACGCTTGTTTCTTGAAGATGCCATCTGGATCAGCGCGTCGATCTGCTTCGGATTTACTTCGATGCCACGATGAGTGACCAAGTATCCCAGGAATTCCCCGGAGGTTACCGCAAATATGTACTTCGTTGGGTTTAGTTTCATGTTGTGAATGTTGAGCCGTTCGAAGCACGCTTCCAGGTGAGAGATGTGGTCTTCCTCCTCAAGAGATTTCACGAGCATGTCGTCTATATACACCTCCATTGTCTTGCCTAGCTGATCCTGAAACATCTTGTTCACGAGCCTTTGATATGTTGCTCCAGCGTTTTTTAGGCCGAAGGGCATAACCTTGTAATAGTAGATTCCACGGTCGGTGATGAAGGTGGTATTCTCTCTATCTTCTGGATGCATTAGAATCTGGTTATAGCCTGAGAAGGCATCCATGAACGTTAATATTTTATTCCCTGTTGTTGCCTCTACTAAGCGGTCGATGTGAGGTAGAGGGAAGCTGTCCTTGGGCACACTTTGTTCAGATCCGTGAAATCCACGCAGACACGCCACTTCCCGTTCTTCTTTTTTAGCACGACTAGGTTGGCGAGCCAATCCGGGTACTTGACTTTGGTTATTGATCCAACGCGCAGGAGCCTTTCGACTTCGTCGTTTACCGCCTTTACTCGGTCGGGGACGAGCTTCCTCCTTTTTTGTTTTATTGGTTTGAAAGTCAGATCAACGTTGAGCTCGTGGCTCACGACGCTGATGTCTATCCCAGGCATGTCTTTTTCTGCCCAAGCGAAAGTGTTGATGTTTTTCTGGAGGAAAGCCACCAGCTTCTTCTTAAGGTCTTCATCAAGCGTGGCTCCGATCTCTACACATCTTTCGGGATGTTGCTCGTCAATGCATACAGACACTACAGGCTCGCAGGTGGGTCGCTCTTCTTCTACGCGACCTTCTGCAATCTGTAATTGCTATAAGAGGTCGGTCAGGTTCTTGACCTACTCAGAGCTGGTTCTCGCTCTTTTTCGTGATTCTTGAGGCTCAGAGTCGTCCTTCTTTTTCTTGATATTTCGCAGCTTATGCTCGACCAGAAAACACGTACGGGAATCCTTCGGATTTCCCCATATTGTTTTTATACCGATGGGTGTTGAGAATTTGAGGCATAAGTGGTATATCGAAGGCACAGCTCTCATCAGGTTGAGCCAAGGAGTTCCCATGATTATGTTGTAGATTGCTGGATGATCGGAGACGGTGAATTCGACCATCTTCTTAACGTTGCCAGCTTGGACGGGAAGGCAAATTATTTCCATCGTCATGGTTGTCTCGCCAGAGAAGCCTGTTATGGGTTTAGGCCTCCCTTTGATTGTGGATAGATCAAACTTCATTCGCTCAAGTGTTTTCTTGAAGATGACATCCACCAAGCTTCCTGTATCAATAAGAACGCGAGCGACGTTGAAGTCATAAACAATCAAATTGATTACCAGAGGATCGTTGTGTGGCTGATCGAGGCCCTCAGTATCTTTCTCGTCGAATATGATAGGAGCGCTGGAGAGCCTTGGCTTTGCAGGTGCTGATATGTTCGCGTAGACGTCAGCGCGACATTGGTAAGCTTCGATCGCAGTCTCGTTGTCCGCAAAGTACTGCGAGCCTCCCATTATCATGTTGATACTTTCATGCTGGTCTTCGTTTTCCATGTCATCATCGCGACGTTGGTGTCTGGGAATATCCACTTGTTGTTCGGTGTCAGCGGGAGCTTTTTCCTCTGGCTTGAAGTCCAACAACCTGTTGCTACCCATCAAGGTGCCCTCTGTGAGTTTGGCAATGAGCTGTCGCCCTAACTCACAGTTCAGCTTCTCGTCATAGTCCTTTGACTCTTTGGTCCAGGTGTTGTTCCAGGTTCCTCTGCCGCGACCGCGCCCACCGCCTCTTCCACGTCCGCGACCCGATGACTCCACTTGATAGTTGTGACCCCTCCGGATCCTCCTTTGTATTGGACGTAAGCGGAATTTCTCCTCTTCGGTACAGTGACATGGGCTGGTTCGCTTACTTGTTTGGTTTTTCCGCCTTTCCTGGCTCGGACTTCCTCCTCTGTTTGAGAAAAGTCAGCAACGCGATGGAGAGCGTCTTGAATTGTTGTTGGCGTGTTGAGACTCATCTCTTGCCAGAATGGAGACAGACACTGAAGTGCTCCTCGAAAGGCCTCCAGGGGCTGATTTGTTGTTGATACCTTCAACCTTTGACAACGTGTTCTTGAACTTTGTCATGAAAGACCAAAGACTCTCGGTCTCGCCTTGCTTGTTGTTCCATAGTTCGGAGTCGTAGATTTTTAATTCCATGAAGATGTTGTAATGCTGCACGAACAACTTGGAAAGCTGGAGGAAAGTGTGAACCACTTTGAATTCCATCAGATGATCCGAAGGGTTTGTAGTTCCTTCGTAAACTGGTAACTTGATTCTTTCGGGATCGGAGATTATTATCCTCGCGATTCATTTGTCGAAAGGCGTGTTCCTTGCCTTTTCTAGTACCTGAGCGATAGCAGGAGCCTTCCCTGTTCCGTGGTGTATTTGCGATTGGGTACGCTTCAGATCAGAGGTTACCCGCTTCATCTGAGCCTTTACTGCAGCGAGTTCTGCAGCGTAAGATCGTTTGAACGCTCTGCGCTCTACGCTCTGCACTCCGAGGTGTCTTTCACAACCTCAGTCTTGGAAGAGCCTGACGTGCTTTGAGTGTCAGAGGCACGTGGTTCTTGTCGGCTGCCTTATGCACCTTCCGCTCGTGCACGCTTCGTGGGAGCTGGTTCATCTCCGTCGGAGATATCCACGACGCGTTCGGGAGACTTGTCCGATTCTCGACGCAGCGGTGGTGGTGGTAGGTCCTCTGGGTTTCCCCGAGTGGTACGAGGCGCTGAGAAGTCGAGGCGTTGAGGGTCGACGCGTGCCCTAAGTCTTGCTGTGTCGGGTCTTCCGCGCTTTCTTCGCGAAAGAGCTCTCAGCTCTTTTGAAGTCACCTCGTTGATCTTGGCTTGCTTCTTCTGCTCTGTGAGGAAGGTTTCTAGCATCTTCTTCACCTCGGTTATGTCACCTTGAGCAGCAGCTTTGGTAGTAGTAGCATTGACAGAAGGTTCTTTCTCAAGGTTGTCTCTATGAGACGTGTTTTCTTCGCCGCTCACCATCTTTGATTTGGTATGTAACGTAGCTTTTTTGTGTAAGAAACTCTCTAGTGTCCCCTTGTCGGCGCCAAATTGTGGCTGCCGGAAATCGCACAATTAGATTTGTAAGGGTTTCGAGAGAAAGCAGAGATTTCCGTGTTAAGCTACGAAGTAGAAAACGATGAGCAAAGAAAAATAGGGTTTGTAATTGGTTTGTATTGCTTTTGTGCTTTCTCAAAGGATGTACATCGATATATATACTCGGCTAGGTCGGTTTAAGGTTACAATGAGATAAAGGAAACTATCATAATTCTTCGGGATTCACCTTGATGCTATTTCCTTATTGAGTTGATCTTCTCGAAGAATCCGTAAGTTTTCCTATTTCGCCGATGATCTCTTCTTCTGAAGGCGGTTACCTTTGTGGGCTTCTCTTGATGGGCTAGATTTGTTCTGGACTTGTCTGCCTGATGGATTTGCCACGCTTAGCGACTAACCTGCTCTTCAGAAAAGACTCTCCTCGGCAAAATGTAGTTGATCCCGTTCAACCAAAATCTGCAAGGCATTTTGTTTAGCAGATTTCGCCTAGGGAGTCTAGCCCGCTTGGCAAAATCTGCCAGCCAATCTAGCCTGCTCGGCAAAATCTGTCAGGCAGTCTAGCCCGCTCGGCGAAATTCGCCTAGGCAGTCTAGCCTGCTCGGCGAAACTGGACTGGGCAGCTCGGCCAAACTGAGCTGGGCAGCTCGGCCAAACTGAGCTGGACAGCTCGGCCAATTTCCCTGGTTCGGCTAAACTTTTCCTGGCTAGGCCAAATTTGGCCTAGCTCTCAAATTTGGCAACTATAGTGTATTTGGCTGCTCGGCTGATTCGCCTGTTCGACGAACTAAAGATTAGCGCTTTCGTCATTTCCGACTGTTGTTCTCGGGGGAGGGACTTCCGACCCCAACAGCAAGCCGGTCTCCATGCCGATCCACTGGCTCTCTCCTTTTTTAAATTCGCAGTTTGACCGGATTTGACCCGAGTTGACCCGGGGTTACCCTGGTACACTTAGTTTTTCCTATAAATACTTGTAATTGCATTAAAACCCTAAGCTCTTAGCCACATATGTTCTTATGTTATGTTTATGAGTTTAATTATTGAGTTTTGAATGCTTTTGTTTGAGTTTTGAATCTTTTATGAATCATTAAAGTTTTCTTAATCTTTTTTTAATCATGTTTATTGCTTTAGTTTTCATGTCTTATTCTAATATGTGTGAGTAGTTATCATATGAATTATGGGTTGAGTAGAATAGAGTGATTTAGATATTGAGTTGTATTACTTATGCTTAGATCTTGAAAGATCCTTCATTTGAATTGAAATTAATGTTAGGATTGACTTGATCACTCAATCTTTAGAACATGGTCTTTTCACGCTCGGAAAGTGTTTGTGAAAATGTCTAGAAGAAATCCAAATGAGTTTTTCTCATCTTAACCAATGGAAGTTTATGTCTAAGGAGAATTTTGAGTATTTGGACTTATAAGTATAGCTTTTAGATTCATTAATTGCAAAATGGAAGTTTGTGCAATTAAAGAATTTAGAAAGAGATTAGTACCATGGAAGTGGATTAGTCATAAATTAGTGATCTTTGCTTTAGGATTGATCTTGATTAAAGCTTTGCAATACCTCCCAATAGATAATGAACTTGAATCAATTACTTAAACCCATGATCCATAGCTTTTAATCTTGATTTCGAAATTTACTTAGTAAAGTTTAGTATTGTTTATAGTCTTGTTGCATTAGTCGTGTTTCTTGTTTAGTTTTGCATTTCATCTTGCTATTTACTTATTGCATTTAGTTTCATTATTGTCATTAGAAATCATTAGAAAACCCAAAAGCATTGCTAGATTTAGCTTACTTAGTTCTTTGCATTCTCATTGCCTTTGTCATCATCCTTGTGAAAGAATGACCCTTAATTACACAATAACATATTGACATGCACTTGTGGTTTAGTAATTAAGGAACTGAAACTCATAACACTTTTGTGAGATTTCTTTAGCATTGGTCATTTAGTGTGCATCAGCAACATAGCACTCGAGGAGAGCTACACGACCACCTCCAATCGCATTACAAGGATCAAGAATCCCACGATTCGATAAGTTCTCCATCTATTGGCCAACACCTTCAATGCAAGAGCGGGCGATGATTTCCCAACAGATAAAGACCTCAAGCTACTCTATTTTGGTATCCATTCCTCTATGCAAGATTTCGATGGTCAACCTATGGATATGGATCATGACTACTCCAGATATGAGATTGGCTCAATGTTCTTTGCCAAGTTGAAGAAATTTCGGTATTGCTTGACAACTACAGCTACACCGCACATTTGCTTTGGCGGTGTGCTCACTCTATTGTTCTTACATGTAGGGATCAATCTCAACGATTTCACGCCTCTACGAGAGAGACCATTGATTGACGTTCATTACTTGGTCGAGAAGGAGACTTTGGGAGGACCGTTTGGGCTAAGACATTTTGTTACCGGTTCTTCGATGACGATGGCGAGCCACTTTGTTGCTACCTACCGTTGACATCCAAGCTTGGGAACACTTCAAGCAACCGCGCCCTCCGATTCAGTCTTCCTCGTCGTCTAACCTTCAATCCACCACCACTTGATCAATAAAGATCCCAAGGTACCACTCTATCCATTGTCTATACCAGTTCATTCTCATTTATGCATCTTTAGTTTCATTTTTCTTTCTTCCTCTTTCTCATCGGGACGATGAGAAGTAAGTCCGAGGGGACGTTTGCTAATGCTTATTTTAGTTATTTTGTTTTACTTTTATCATCATTTGAGTGTCATTGCATGCATTGCATTGTTCATATGATAAAACTTGAAAATCCCTAAAACATTTAAAATTTTCGAAAATTCCAAAAAGTTTTTCCCTTTTCATATAGTTGCATTTTATACATTTGTATGATCATTTAGGTTGCATTGAGCATGTTTTTATTTGTTTTTGAGGTTTATGGCTTAGCATTCAATATGATCCTTAGGATAATGCTAGATATTGCTAAGTGAATTATAGAAATCTCTTCTTTGCATCTTGATCTCTTCGGTCAAAACTCGTGATTAGGTTGAAGCATATTAGACTTGAAACCGATTCTATCATTTTGAACCTAATATTGACTTTAATATCTTGCTTAGAAACTTGATATGCTTGTTCAAAGTAACCATATACACATTTGGGCTTTCTTTTACCTTTTTACCACTTTTTGCTAGTCCAAATGGTCATCCCGATTCACGACATCTAATGTGAATGAGGATGGTTTCCCTTACCTTGCATTACTTTGACTCTTCTTTGAAACCTAAATGTATTTTCTTGAGTGATGCCTCCTTTTTGAAAATGCATACACAAGTAAAAGCTTGAAAGATGGGAACGACAAAGATGTGCTTTCATTTAAAGCTAGTCTCGTTTTAAGACTAGTAATAGGTTAGGACTAATTGTTCATATGGTTTGGGTTTGGTGAGAGATTGGTGAGCAAAAGAAAGAGTGTGTTGAGTTGAAATGAAAGAAAGCCAAAGAAATAAAAGAAGTTGAGTTATTCTAGGGAAAGGTTGGGTTATGTTAAAGTTTAAAGAAAGACTCTAATGTTTGATTGTGAATAGAAATCCCCTTTATAAGCTAGAACCCAAAAGGGCTAGTAGAAAAGTGTAAAATAAACCATAGAGGAAATGATATATGTAAAAAAAAGATTCTAGCAAGTAAAGAAACCCCATCGAATAAGCTAAAAAGTTTAAAGGACGATTCAAAAGGCTTAGATCACCAAAAGAAAGGAAGTTTGCAGGCTCATGGGTAGAATCTAAGAGTTTGAAATCATATGGGTTGGGTAGAATAAAAGCACTTATTTGTATGCATCAATTGTTCTATGTTTTCCTTACTTTAACATTATGTTTTGCATTACTCTTTCTTGAGCGTGAGTCACCTAAAATCGTTTTATAATCGCCTCATCTTTCGCATTCTAGCCTTCTTTTACCAAGCTTTGAACATTATTTGATAGGTGTTGAATGCTTTGTTTGAATCTATCTGTTTTATTTTCTTGTTTTCAAACCTCTCCATCGGTTTTGTTCTCTTTGTTTGCTCGAGGGCAAGCAAAAGGCAAGTCCGGGGGAGTTGATGAGTCCATAATTTACCCCTTTTTAGCATACATTTTCGTAATATTTTGAGACATTTAGCTTAGGTATTTACATGTTTTAATGCATATTTTGTTCTTTTTAGATTAGATTGAGTTTAGAGTCCAAGTTCTTATTTTCTTGCATTTGCATGCATACTTTGTCTAATTTAGGTGCAATTGGAGTCTTGGAACAATTGTGGAATATATGGAGAGAAGAATCAAGATGGAAGAATGAAGAACAAAGAAGTTGAAGACAGGAAGAACTAATGGATGGGCTAGCTAGCCGGTCCATAGCGTGCCCCGAAGGTCGAAAAGTCTCTGCCTCGAAAATGGGTATACTGTCATGGACATGGAACCTTGTAGAGATAGGTTGAGGATGGCGGTTTTATTCTTCTTAAGCAGTGTGGTTGCTGGAAAGTCAAGGAGAGGACAAGGAGCACCGTCTGTGGATACTTTTTTCTCAAAGTTGTTAACGATCTTGATTTGTGTAAAACTTTTATGTGGGGACAGTACTCATTTGATGACAATATGAGACAAATGGATAATTTGTTTACTAACTTCAAGGGAGTCGTTGATAAAAACGGATGGACATATCCAACTTTCAATATTCCGTACAGGTAAAATAAATTTAAAACAACACTACTTATTTGGATCATTTTATACTAATTAGTTTCAGTGTTTCAGTGTTTCTATTATGTGTAGCTTCTAGCCTTTGAGGTAATTCAGTCGTTGAAGACCAAGTACCGAGAACAAATTAGAGAGGCAGCCTCTGATTGTCCAAGGATGTGCAAGTCCAAGTTCAAAAATTGTTCTATGACTGGTTTTCCGCTTTCTAACACATACGAAGCAATTGGGACAACTAAGGTTAGTAATACAATAGTACGAGTGGTAGGTTAGTAATACCAGTAGTAGTAGTTAATTGGATTGTATTATCTTCCATTAACTGTATTGCTTTATTTTCACAGGATATAACGAGTATCATGAATCCTCGTATTTGTGAGCGACCTCTTGTGTCACGTATCTTCGATGAGGAGGAAAACGATCGAGATGCCGATGACTACTTTGTTGAGAGTCGGGAGAAATAACGTTTTAAGAGGAAACCGATTTGTTTGCAAAACTTATTCAACCTTGATGTTACTGGTGAGAAAAAAAGCAGAGCAGATGGTTGCGGAGGAGGCTTCAAATGTGGCATTGGTGTCTAATGCAGACGTGGAAGAGATACAGAAATGCTTGTTAGATGTACACGAAGGAATGAAGAAAATGAGTAAAAGCATGGAAGAGGGTTTTCAAAAAATGTTCAACCTCATTGGTGGACAGGATACAAGGCTAAAGGCTAGGAAATCATTTGTGAACTCTCATACATGGAATGTTGAAATTGATATCGATATTGGTCATGTTTCTTCGCCTCCATCTAGGTATTGGAATGTTGGCGAGTGCTCTGGAGAAACAGAATGGTGGTGGTGGTGGTGGTTGTCTGGAGAAACAGAATGGTGGTGGTGATGGTCAGAATGATGGTGGTGGTGGTGTAAGTGATGGACATGGGAAGGAATGTGACAAGGACATGGACATGGATGAAGAAGCTGAGAAGGAAGGTGAGAAGGAGATGGAGAAACATATGGATGGTGTTGATGACCAAGACAAAGAGAAAGATGGTGCTAATGAGGAGGATAAGGAGAAAGACAGTGGTGAGGAGGATAAGGAGAAAGGGATAAGAAGAAAGATGGTGCTAATGAGGAGGAAAAGGAGAAGGATGGTGGAGAGGAGGACAATGAGAAAGACGGTGGTGAGGAGGAAAAGGAGAAAGATGGTGGTGAGGACGAGAAGGACAATGATGAAGAAGGTGACAAAAAAGATGTTGGTAAGAAGAAAATTTGGTAAGAAGAAAGATGTTGGTGAGAAGGAGGTTGTTGATGTTGGTGAGAAGAGGAAGAGAACATAATCGGAGTACACAAAGACTCCTTACACCACGCAGAAGCCGTGACAGCCGCGAAAGTCGAGGAAGAAGAACTGAATATTATTTGCAATTTGTGTTTATTGAACTCCTTAAAAACACATACTCGAATTATAAATACATAGAGTTCAATAAACACAAATTACAAATAAAATTCAGTTCTTCTTCCTCGACTTCCGCTGCTGTCACGGCTTCTGCGTGGTGTAAGGAGTCTTCGTGTACTCCGATTATGTTCTCTTCCTCTTCTCACCAACAGCAACAACCTCCTTCTCACCAACATCTTTCTTCTTACGAACAACTTTCTTCTTACCAACAAGCTTCTTCTTTTCATCCACATCCTTGTCACCACTATCTTTCTCCTTTTCCTCCTCACCACCGTCTTTCTCCTTATTCTCCTCAGTAGCACCATCTTTCTCTTTATCTTGCTCATCAACACTATCCATATGTTTCTCCATCTCCTTCTCACCTTCTTCATCCATGTCCATGTCCTTGTCACCTTCCTTCCCATGTCCATCACTAACACCACCACCACCATCATTTTGTTTCTCCCTACCACCACCACCATCATTCTGACCATCAACACTACCACCACCATCATTTTGTTTCTCTAGACCACCACCACCACCACCATCATTCTATTTCTCCAGACCACCACCAGAGCACTCGCCAGCATTCCAATACCTAGATGGAGGTGAAAAAACATGAGAAAAACCGTTATCATTTCTAACATTCCATGTATGAGAGTTCACAAATGATTCCACAGCATTTAGCCTTGTAACCTGTCCACCTATGAGGTTCAACATTTTTTGAAACCCTCTTCCATACTTTTACTCATTTTCTCTATTCCTTCTTGTACATCTAACAAGCCTTTTTGTATCTCTTCCACGTCTGCATTAGACACCAATGCCTCATCCGAAGCCTCCTTCGCAACCATATGCGTTGCTTCTCTCTCACCATTAACATCAAGGTAGAATAAGTTTCCAGAACAAATCGGTTTCCTCTTACAAAGTAGTTTCTCCCAACTCTCAACAAAGTAGTCATCAGCATCTCGATCGTTGTCCTCCTCATCGAAGATACGTGACACAAGAGGTCGCTGACAAATACGAGGATTCATGATACTCGTTATATCCCGTGAAAATAAAGCAATACAGTTAATGGAAGATAATACAACACAATTAACTACTACTACTGGTATTACTAACCTACTACTACTACTGTATTACTAACCTTAGTTGTCTCAATTGCTTCGTATATGTTAGAAAGCGGAAAACCAGTCATACAACAATTTTTTAACTTGGACATGCACAACCTTGGACAATCAGAGGCTGCCCCCTCTCTAATTTGTTCTCGGTACTTGGTCTTCAACGGATGAATTACCTCAAAGGCTAAAAGTTACACATAATAGAAACCATGAAACACTGAAACTAAGTAGTACAAAATGATTCAAATAAGTAGTTTTGTTTTAAATTTAATTTACGTGTAAGGGAATATTGAAACTTGGATATGTCCATCCGTTTTTATCAACGACTCCCTTGAAGATAGTTAACAAACTATCCATTTGTCTCATATTGTCCTCAAATGAGTACCGTCCCACGTAAAAGTCTTACACAACTCAAGATCGTTAACAACTTTGAGAAAGAAAGTATCCACAGACAGTGCTCCTTTTCCTCTCCTTGACTTTCCAGCAACCACACTGCTAAGAAGAATAAAACTGTCATCCTCAACCTATCTCTACAAGGTTCCATGTCCATGAGCTTTTTCTTAGTAGCTTCATAGATTATTGTTTTCCCAACTGGAAAATGCCTCCCAACAAACTGGTTACTACCCATTCTTTTCCATCCAATTGGATAATTATGACAGTATAAACTAGAAATGATATCGTGTTCCTTGATTGAATATCGGATAAGAACACCGTTTACGATAAACCAAGCTTCATTTTTCTTTTTTGTACAAGCCGTATGAAGAAAGAGCATCCACATGCCCATCACCTTATGTTTCTTCTCCACATGCATGTGGAAGAAATGATTGAACTGTGGATGTTCGTGAAACCATATATTTTCGTTACCGTTAAGCACGTTGTCGATTGCGCCCTCCTCATATGAACCTTGAAATCATACACCAGTGGTACTTAGTGTTACACCTTTATAGTTATACGTTTTATTCACCAAATTTTCGAGCACGTACCTCTTCTTCCTCTGTTGAACCACTACGCTCAACTTCTTCTTCGTCAAACACTTGTTCTTCTTCATCTCCAGATCCTTCATTCGCTTCTTCCTCCGAACCACTTTCTTCACTGCTTTTCCTACTATCAGAATTCGCTTCTTCTTCGTTTTCCTCTTCAATTTGAGGAATTACATCTACTGAAAACGATGGATTCTTTGTCCACGCCATTGCTACAGCAAAGTCACAACATCAAAATCAAAAATCCAATTACGAAATCAAAACTATACACAAAATCGAAAATATTTGAAACTATACACAAAATCGAATCCATACATACATTACCTAAAATTGAAGTGTTTTGGTTGTGGTTGTTCCGAGTGATCTAGGTTTAAAGAGGGAAGTTGTGAATTTTGGATTTGTCGATCTTAAGAAAAATTGGTTTATTGGAAGGGGGTTTGGTTATAGACGGGTGATTTTTATCCTATTTAAGGGGAAACGGGTAAAGTTTCGAGTAAACGGGGTAGTTGGGTTGTAAATATAAGTGTTTAGGTGCGGTTTTTCTGTCATTTCTTTCTTTTTCGAAACAAAAAAAAGTTTTGTGTTAAGCAAGGACAAACGAGATTTGATTTCAAATTATAAGGGCAAATCAGAATTTGATCCTTGGGTATTTGAAGATGCAAAGAAAACTAGAGTTTTGATCATCGTGGGATTCGGTCTCTGATGCGGTTTTCTCCTTCCATACTAGTCTCACACTTGAGATTGGCTAAGAGAGCAGCCTCTTGGCGCTTCTTCGCCGTCTCTTCTCTGAGCCCTAACGAGCACCACCTTAAAGTCGGTAACTTTGATTTGAATCCCAGGGATGACCCAAATCTCGCTTTGTCGTTTTTGGGACAGCTTAAGCAACATGGGGTTTCGCTTAATGTTAATGCATACGCAACTCTTGTCATAATTCTCTCTAATTGGGGTTTGGACAGGAAGTTAGATTCGGTATTAGTGGAACTCATTGTGAACGAGGAGCGTGGTTTCTCTGTCATGGATTTGATAGCTTCTATTGGAGAAGAAGCTGAGGAGGATAAAAGGTCCTTGCTCTTGCTCCGAGTCTCCAGCTCCTTGGTTAAAGCTTACGTTAGTCTGCGGTTGTTTGACGAGGCTATCGATGTTTTATTCCAGAGTAACCGCCTTGGTTGTGTCCCGAGTATCAAGGCCTGCAATTTCTTGATGAATCGTATGATTGACTTTGGCAAAACTGACATGGTGGTCGCTCTCTTCCGGCAGCTTAAGCCGCTGGGACTCTATGCAAATGGGTACACTTATGCAATTGTTGTTAAGGCATTGTGTAAAAAAGGCGATTTAGAAGAAGCTGCTAAGTTGCTTGAGATAGCTCCGAGCGTGTTTGCTTATACGACTTTTATCGATGGACTTTGTGTAACTCAGAAGACAGACCAAGCTCTTGTTCTGGTCAAAGAATTGATAGATACGAAAACTCTGGCTGGTAATGACCTTGAAACTGCGTATGGCATGGTGGTCCGCGGCTTCTGCAATGAGATGAAAATGGAAGCCGCCGAAAGCATTATTCTTGAAATGGAGAAAACTGGGGTTGGTCCTGATGTTCATGCTTGCTCAGTGATAATTGATCGGCATTGCAAGAACATGAACTTACCTAAAGCTACGGGTTTTCTAAATACAATGTTGGAGAAAGGACTCAAACTAAACTGCGTGATTGTCAGTTCAATCCTTCAGTGCTACTGTAAAATGAACAAGTGTTTGGATGCATTACAAAAGTTCAAAGAATTTAAAGACATGAAGATTTTCCTTGACAGGGTTTGTTACAATGTCGCCTTTCATGCTTTGAGCAAGCTTGGCAGAGTGGAAGAAGCTATTGAGTTGCTCCAGGAAATGATGGATAAAGGAATGGTTCCTGATGTCATCAACTACACAACTCTGCTAGATGGCTACTGCATTCGAGGTCAAGTTGTTGATGCCCTTGATTTGATTGACTATATGAGAGGAAATGGTATCTCTCCTGATGTAATCACATACAACGTGCTTGTCGGGGGATTCGCCAGGAATGGTCATGCTAAAGAGGCACTTGATATTTATGAAACTATGAAAGCTGAGGGCCTAAATCCCAATATTGTCACACACAATGTGATGATTGAAGGTTTGTGCAAAGCACGTAAAATAGAGGAAGCCGAAGATTTCTTCAGGAGTCTGGAAAACAAATGCCCATAAAACTATGGCAGTTTAGTGAAAGGCTACTGTGAATCTGGCCTTTCTGAAAAAGCCTTTAAACTCTTCATTGAACTAGAATTTCCTGTGCGGAAGAGTGTGTACTTCAAACTAATTGATAGTCTCTGCATCGAGGGTTATCTCGACAAAGCGGTCGCCGTAATGGAAAGAATGTGGGTTTATGGAATTGAACCTGGGAGGAACATGTATGGTACAATGATTGGGGCATTTTGCAAGTTAAACAATGTGAGAGAAGCCCAGCTGTTATTTGAAATAATGGTTGGGAGAGGACTCATCCCTAGTCTATCTACTTATACAATTATGATTCGCACCTACTGTAGGTTAAATGAGTTACAGAAAGCCGAAGATCTTTTTGAGGACATGAAGCAGAGAGGAATAAAACCTGATGTAGTTACATACACACTTTTGCTGGATAATTATCTGAAGTTGGATCCAGTGCATCATGAAACAGGTTCTGTTCAAGGAGAAGTGCGGAAAAGGAGAACTTCAGAACTTTGGAGAGAATTCACAGCTGCCGGTATTGGACTAGACGTTGTGTGCTATACTGTTTTGATAGATCGTCAGTGCAAGATTCACAACCTAGAATACGCCACAAAACTCTTTGCTCGAATGATAGAGAGTGGACTGAAGCCTGATATGGTGACTTGCACAGCTCTAATGTCTGCTTATTGTCGGAAAGGATACATAGATAAGGCAGTCACATTATTTAGCGAATTGTCAAGAAAGGATATTTCACTAACTGAACATTTAGTGGCTGCAATTAAGATTGCTACATTGAATACCAAGAGATTTCAATTACCGGAATGAAAGATTATAATGAATGTATATTTGGAAGGTCAAGTGTTTTGGTGATCTATACTGTACATGGTGTGTGCACCACATTTGGAGGTAAAAGGTAGAGTTCAGCCCATTGAGAAGAAACTTTGGATCTGCATCTGCAAAATGAAGGATTTGTGAAGAGTGTTTATGTAAAGGCGTGTCTTCTTTCCTGACTTTAGACTGGTGATAATTGTTTCTTCTCCTACAGTGGAGAAAGTACTAACTCCATCGTGGACAATTCTAAACCTGGTCAGTTCAGATACTGCTTTTACCTGTTATAATCAGTTTATCGATCAGATGGTTTCTAATGCCGTAACCAAACCAAAGGAAATATCTGTAGTCTTGAAGCATGATACGTTTAGGATAATCACTAAGTACTAGTAATACTTAACCCTCAACTTTTTCATCCCCTCCCAAATTGGTCTCGATTTTTCATTGGCACAAATACTGAAATAAAGGAAGTCTGGGCTTCTGAATTATCATGCAGAAACATAAACATGTATGGACCTTGGTTGGTTCTGTGATTGCACATCGTAATAAGAGAGATGATCTGTTTTCTCTTTGCACAGCTCAGTTTATGGTTGTGAGGTGAGGTGAGGGGAATGCAATGAAAGAGTTGAATCCTTGATGCTGCAACCTCAGTCATGAATCAACTTGATTTGGTGATGATGACCAGGCAACCTTCACGGCCTGTACGGGAAAGCTATGTTCTCAGAATGGTCATAGATGAGTTATGGTAAATCTACATGGTGGGACTGAGGATGACGCGCTGTTGAAAGAAAGAGTTTAATTGGGGCTTGTGTTGATTTCATTATCTAACATTTACTTGTAGAGGTGATAAAACGTTTTCTAGAAAATAAGATAGACGAACCAGTACCATTCCATAGAAAACAAATCTGCTTTCCTCGTTGTCCCAAATTTGGTTGTCCAATAACAGAGATGGGCTTAGGACATGAGATTGACTATTTGTTTTTTTTTTGTTCGAAAGAGATTGACTATGAGTCCCATTTTTAATGTTCTTACTATAGAGTGACAATAAAAAATGTTCTTATTATACATCACACTTGATTCATAGTGGCAAGGACCTTAAATCATTTTGTTTGTGATGCTTATTGTTTGAATGGTAAATAAAAGGATATATGGGAGTTGTAGATCTTATCTTTATGTCACACACACATCATTACATGTTCCAATTTAGAGGACAAACAAGTTATTTAATGGAGCTTGTGTAATACAAAAACAAAAGTAGGAGACACAAAACTAACTCTTCTCTGTGCTTTAGCTTAATGAGGGGAGATTTGGAAGCGTATCCCTGGATTTTCTCAACAACGATTTAGCTTCTTCACTCTTCTCAACTTCAAGCAGAGAGATAATCTCAGCCTTGAAATCTACTTCCACGGGATGCAATGACGAGACCATGCTATACAGTTGGATGAGCTCGAACAGGCATTGCGATGCAGCCACATGAACCTGCGGTTTTTATGCCAAAAAACTTTCATTTAGGATTTAGTTTAAAAGACCAGATATTAAAACAATCATTTGGTTTTCTCAAAGGACATTTCCATCACATTCAGGTCATGCAAATGATAATGTCAAGATCGTTAAAACCGCAGCTAGGTGGAATCTTGTGAATAAAAACGAATAGAGTCTATTGGTTGTTGATTAAACCCACTCCTCTGCTTCCTCAAAACAAACCTTCTTTCCTTCTTAGAACAAAACCTCATAAAGGATGATTAACTAACTTGAGAAGTAAGATGCTGTAAATGTAAGTAAACTATAAATAATTAGTGAGACTTCTCAGCAAGCTACCCCGACTCTAAAACCTATTAAGGACATCAAGTTCCTAAGTATTAAGGCTAGTTATGCCCTAATGATAAGAATTCTGGACCCGAAAAGAAGAAACACCAAAATTCAAAAATCAGAGAAGTACATACCTGTGCTATCTTCACTGTGATTATGCATTCCAGTAGTTTAGGAACCAGTGAGTGGTATAACTGAAAAGCAAGAAGAGCACTTAAATGCAGTCAAAATTATACACCCGTGGGTAAACAATGTACATGTGATATATTACCTCGTGAGCAAATTTTGTCGCATCACTAGGTAAAAGGCCATCCATAGAGTCATTCCATAGTCTCTGAAACCTTGAACAAAGCTTTCCCACACATGAAATTCCAGACATTTTTACTGCACAGGGAAAATCAGATTGGTAAAGGTGATAAAACGTTTTCTCGAAAATAAGAATAAGATAACCAAACTAGTACCATTCCATAGAAAACCAGGTGATAAGGAAATTAGAAGAACATGAATCAAATCTGCTTTCCGGCGGAGAATGTCATCTATGGTTGCCACTTGGATGCAAGACGTGACGCATTCCATAATTTTTTCAAGTGAGACTTGCCCGTCGTCTCCATTTTCTGATTCTGAAAACAAAGGGTGGACGGAACTATTCAGACTACTGAGACAACTATTCAGACTATCTCCTATACGATCTATGCAAAGAGGTAAGTGATGTTTCATTTCCTCCATCAACTTTCGGTTTATGGTTAGACAATAATCTTCAGGAGGCAACGCTTGATGTGCATTTGACTTTCTAGTACCAAGGTTCCTAATCTAAGTAAATAATCCCCTAGCTAGGTAAGACAAAAATACAAGTATTAACGATTATCACTCAACATATTATCCATTGTGACCACGCAAAAGATGAAAAAGTGTTATAGCAATCATTTCCGGTAACAACCTATTTTGACAGCATCACTTGCTGATGGAACTTGAGAGCTCTTTCTGACGGAGGCAGTATTACATATCTCATACAACATCGGGAAAACGGTATTGAAAAACTCTGGATCGCCAAAAGCTATTATGACCTGATAACATACAATCAAAATATTCAAAGATCCATTAACCAATTTTTGCATAGTAAGCCCCAACTCTCAAATTAAGACTTACCTTCTCCAGACAAGAGAAGGCTGACTCGCGATATTTCTTGACTTTCTTTTTGCATGCAAAACAGATAAGACTCAAGATGGTAGTGGGAGATGTTGGATCCTCATTAGTTATTGCCTCGTGGCAGGAGACTGAAAGAGCACCTAGAGCGTCCAAAAGAGCATCCTTTCCCTGTGATCCGAAGTATTGATTTGAAAAACTAGTGCAAGAAAAGTGTCTACATACACACACCAGCTACATCCATCAACAGGGACAAGTGGAACAACACTATTCTCTCGAATTAATCCTAATGCTGCTACAAAATTCGTCTCAACTAACTTGTTTATGAACCTTCAATGAGAAGAAAAATAAATATTAAATTGAATAGAAGTTGGTTCACCTCCCATAAACGTCCAGGAATCTCATTGACAAGACATTGCAGCAATCTGTTGTGGTGCGGTGATAATGATTCACCTAAGACTTCACTTAGTTTACAAATTGCCCTACCAGACTGAAAAAGTATAAATTTTCTATGAGTAAGACAGCAGAAATATCAATTAAGAAGAGAGGATACTGGCACAACAAAGATAAAAAGTTGCCTTCTTTTTGCTTGCCCACGAGGATGATGTAATGCTCTCGCAAATATGATTCACAATTTCTTGCAGAAACAACTGCAGTGTGACCCTTTCACCGCTTGTGATGTCTTCCCAAACCTCCTCAAAGAGGCTCGAAATCTGTTTGTCATCCTCAAATCTGCAATTTATAATCATTGTAAGCTACTCAAGTATTGTCATATAGAAGAAAATAATTTCGATTCTATAATGAGATTTCTGCGTCCAGAAAAATCAGATAACAATTTGAAGATGGTACAGAATGATACGCCAAATATTTGCAAGAGAGAAAAGATACCATTTGGTCTAATTGCAAAAACATTCTGTGGATCTTACTTGGGGGAAGTATTTGAACACGGGAGTTACAAATTGAGAGCTATACTTACTAATCTTATTTAAAAACTCATATTAAGTTCTTATCAGGTTACGAATTCCTTGTGACAAATATCTCACACGCACCAGACTCAGCAGTACACAGTTCCAGTGGTTTACCTGGAAATAAATATAGCTGGAATAATAGTTGACTGATGACCGCTCATAATATCAGGAGCTGTGGATGAAAAGCTTTTTAGAAGACTTGCACATGCAATCTGGGAGCTTCTATCACCAGAGTGCAGAGCTGCAGTTTCTTCGATTAAGCTTTGAGCTTGAGAGGGGCTAGAATATTTCAATACAATGCCACAAGCACTCGAAAAGGCACGTTTTGCAGCAGAACTTTTCTCCTCCTTGGCAACAGGAAACAAAAGTCTTAGCAGCATTCCAGTGAATGGCTTTATCTCGGTACCAACCTTTTGAATTAGTAATGAGAAGAAGCTGGCAACACCAACCCTGTTCAGGAAAAATGAAATTCCACAAATTATCAACATCTACAATTGAATACATGAAATGTAATAATGGAGAAAAAACTCCTACACTACACAAAAAGGAGTTTGACCAGTCCACTGAGACAGAGACAGGACACTGGTAAAAAAATGGCGTAGCAGAATGAAACCTGGCTTGCTATTGATTTCCTACTTTAAAGACATATACTGTCAGACTATATTCTCAGCAAAGATAGCCACAGTAGCAAATATAAATGCCTACACAAATAAAAAAATACCGGACTCCTCATATCACGTGAATGCATATACGTTAATAGGAAGGAATTATAGAAAGGGGTATAAGTTATATGATGAGCCAAACAGAAGAAAATGATAGCAAACCAGTAAAACATTCAATATCTAGCAAGTAACTAATTAAAATGGTAATGGTTTTCCACTACAAACGAAAGGCTTACTTTTCTTGAATGTTAACAATTTTACAAGGAAATCTTTTTTACTACAATCTCAAGTGCTCTTACATCTATTGCATTCGATATGAAGCTTGAAATTAGTAGCGACCGAAACTTAAAACAAGAAAAGTAGTCTCAAGTAAAGGTTCTAGATAAATTAGTTTCATTAATAATGGAAGGTTTTGAAAACTGACCTCGTATTCAGGCCAACACTACCCCGGACAAGTTGAGTGAGACGAGGAATCAACTGATCAAGAGATTCAATATCCACTATATTAATACACAGATCAAGAGTTTCCCACATTGGAGAGCCTTTCGAGATTGAAATTCGTAAATTTTCAAGTTTCTCGGTTTCTATCCCAATATTAGCAGCATGCAGCTGAAACACAAAAATATCAAATTTAATACGCCAGCACAAGGCTAAGATTCAAATCGGAGTTGTGGACATTACGTGATACCTCAACATAGTTAAGTCCTTGGTCTTCAAGGCTAGACAAACTTTCCAACATACAGCAAACTAAGTCAGACAAATGTGGACGGAGGGCAATTCCTGCACCCTGCAAATAGAAACAAACAGCATAAATCAATTGAAGGATCAAAAATATTTCCCTGCAGCACATTCATTTAACCAAAACTAAAAAGTAATTTTAACGTCTCATGATGCATAATGAATGCAGAAAATGCGATTAATTGCATCATTTTTGAAGTCAAAATGAAAGAAGACACAACACATGGAATTTTTTTAAGATGCTCGTTTGTTTATTAACACTCAGCTCATACTGGTCCTCCCAGCCAAAAGCTTTAAGAACAGACAACACAAGGTTAATTTCAGTTATCTGGGTTTACTGATTACTCGACTATACTGAAAAAACTAAAATTTACTACTATTAATGTCACAAAAATAATCTCCAAGAAAAAGGCATGATACGGAAAGATTCTATTACCAATAGAAAAATTGTTCATATATCAGCACAACTCTCTTAAATAAGTGATCTATCAACGTTAGGGCTAACCTTTGCAAGCTTCATAACAACTCCGATTGAAGCCTTACGTACACTGTTAACTTTACTCATTATTCCTTCTGAAAGTAAAAGAGGAAGAACAATATCCATTGCCTGTCGTGCGTCTGATAGTTTGGTGAGCGTGACATCACAAATCCTTATGGTTAAGGATGTCACAGCACGACATAACTTCTCACCAGCATTTCTCACAGTCTCTTTGATGTCATCCATAGCACGGAAAGAAGCTATCCATAGTCTTTTCAAATGCTCCCCAACCTTTAATAACATGATTAAATGATCCACTTAGAAAATCTATGATGGACAACAATGTTTAAAAACAAGAAAGAAGATATAACCACGAAGCTGGGTGAACGTATCCTTTACTCCACTACAAACTGGTTCGGAAGATAATAAAATTTGCAAAAAAAAAAAGGACAAGTAGGTGATTCGTAATCGAAAAAAGATTAACAGCATATACTATTGTGTATAAAACCAGAACCAGTGCTTAAGATATGGTGTCTAACTTCTTACATGCACTAGTATGCAGAGCTGAAGCAATGGGAAATTTCATTTAATTTTCTATTAGAAAACGAAGATCCCCACCTGGTCAAATTTCCGACCTTGAATAATATCAGCAAGAGCAAGACATGATGCCTCACGTGAGCGCCAAAGCCGTGAACCACATTGTACTAGCAGATCATCAAAGATATGATTCAAATGTTCGTCAACAGCTTTCTTAGGGTCTTGTATCAGTGCTTTCCAAATGTGTGCCATTGCATCCTGCCAGTATTACATGAAAAGGAACAATTATTACAACAAACAAACAGACAAACGCATCCTGGGCCAACTTTTATAAATAATATCACTTACACAGCAATAATACAACAACTTTTATACATTTTCATATATAAAACAGAAAAGCATATTTAAAAACAATAAAAAGAATGCAGCACATACAGGACCATAGTGATTCATGCAGCTTGTAGAACTGCAGCATCTAAATATTTCTCTTGTAAAACTAGAAGAGGCTACTAATTCATTACAGCAAAGAAAAGATGCTTTAAAATGCTAGCAACAGTGCCACTCAGTTCAGTTTAAAGAAGCCAAATTTAAGTCAACAAAACAGTGGTGACTATAAAAGCTTGGATATGATGAAATAGTCAAATATGAAAAATAAACTAACAGCACAGACTAAACCATAATATTATGAGCATTTCTGAATGTATGTGGGAACGACTGAATAAAGCCCAACCGACAACAGAACTATATTCTGAAAAACGTAGTAACCAACCTGGACATTTTTGTCAGGATCATATTGATAACGAATCAACCTCGGAATCAACAACTGCAAATGTGGTTGAAGAGCATCTCCTGCTTGTTTGGCTATTTTGGAGAACCCAAAAGCAGCTCCTCTCTTTGAATTAAGAGAAGCTTGGTGATTGGCTAAGTCCATAAATTTGTAAATCAAATCTGGTTGGCCCATTTCATTTGCAAGATTACAAAGCTCTTTGTAAGTGCTAATCTTTCCTCCACTGGGACTCTCACCAATAGTTCCCTCTTGGAACACTTCAGACTCCTCAACAAGCTGGGTAACAAAAGTAATTCAGGCCCAATCCCAAAAATGAAAATACCAGAAGGAAAGACATAGATAAATAGATCTTACCTTTATAGCTCGTTTTCTTTTGCTTGTGCCAGTTAGAGTATTTACCAGAGCATCTACCAGGTTCTGCTTCATTGATGCATCACCAAGGTCATAGACGATGCTCATGCCCTGGGATGCCAACTCCTGTGTAAGTTCATTCTGGTCACCTAACAAGTGTGAGAAAGCCTCCTGTAAAAAATATTGTAGTTAAACAGCAGTTTGTATTAGCTTCTGCCCAGAGAGGTGTTGACAGCACCTAACTGGCAGAAAAAACAAAAGAGAGAAAAAATAATGGTCACGGAGCTTTCATGATGATATAGAAATCGAGATAACAGATCCAGCCTCCAAAAGGGTAATGCACGGAATGACAAGGCTCTTAATTTTCCTTTTAGTTGTGATGCTACAGAAACAAGTGACACAGGCCTATATGTGAAATAAAAGAAGGCTAGCACCGCAAAGAAAGCTTCTGGTTGCCGCTAGCTAACCTGGATTTTAGGAAGCATTAGTTGGATTGATGGTTGTTGGCCACAGTACATGGTCAAAGACAGCATCCAGACTGTTCCAGCACATCTTTCATCCTTCCTGCTACTGTACAGAAGAGTGTCAAATAGTTTTCCAGTAATTGTATTTCTGGTTGCGACACGGTTATCTTCATTAGCGTCAGTTTTGGCATCAGACATATTTTGTGACAAATTTTTGAGTTCTCGCATCAGAAAATTTGAGTCCATTGAAAGAGAACTAAAATTCGTTTTCAGAATCATATCAGCAGTAACTGGTACACCACCCCAGAGGAAAGATAATGCCTCACCCGCGGCAAACAAAATTTCTTCAGCCTGGCCACCAACAAAGGTACAAAGATTAGAGGTTTATTCAGTTCTGCTTGAATTCTACCAGATCAAATAAAGAGGAGAGGGTAGTGGCTCTGCGAACACTATTAACAAACCCACCTTTGACCGTGAAAGGCTAAATAAAAGATCAAGCGCTATTTTTAAGTGCGAAGATGACATTTCATTTGAACAGATATGTCCAAGAGAAAGAGCAATTTTCTGAATTGATTTTATATCATCACCAGAAAGTAGCTTGCTCAGTCTATCTTGCAGAACTTCCAGCACTTGAGTCCCTGATAGAGCAAGTCAATCAACTGACAACTTGCATAAAGTTAACCACAAACTCTTGGGATAAACTGACCTGGACTAGAATTACTAACAAGAAGAGGTAATGCACTACAGATGCCAATATGACCCAGAGCTTCCATAGCAACAGAAGCCAGCAGCGCAGTCTCCAAATTTACAACATCCACAAGACACTTAACCGCATTTTGAGTAACTGCTTCAGAAACCTGCTTCATGGAAGATCGTAATCAGGATACTATTATATATTGAAAAATATGTAGCCACTTCAAAAGCAGATTTTAAGTCGTGTTATGCTGGAAAATTTGACTTATCCTTAACAGACAAGATTCCCCGTGAGTGGTGTCGATATTTGTAGACAGACTAGTTTAACGTATCAAATTATCACATTGCGCAGCAATTCATTAAAAAGCAAACCGAAGATGAATCAAGACATTTGAAGGGTGACAAATAGGCCTTCTGCATCAGATATATTATTGACTTCATGCAAACTTTTAAGAGCGGACATGAGCAAATGAGAAGGAACAGCACCTCTTTAATTGTTGTAGTGATTCAAATAAATGAAATGCCAGTGGGGGTAGTATATTCACCAGAGCAAGCAATTTCAATGTAATACTTACTTTCTTTTCGGCTTATTAGTTATTACTATGTGAAGTAAGCTACCTTATAAATGGAAAAGGTTCCTACCCCATAGAGTTTCAATGCTACTGTTAATATGTAACTTACCATGTCTAAGTATCTAAATAACCAACAATAGGTAGCAACTGTATCAGGATACGACTAGCTAATTAAGATGCAACTCAAGAGAAACATACCGCATTGAGTTTCCTAGCACTACGATACATCAGATATCACCATATTTGCTACAAGAACCATGTAAGCGAGTCCATAAGGAAAAGTAAATTAACTTACAGCAGGCATTCTATATAAGCAGTGAGCTGAAACATATCCTACGGCACATAATCTCCCATGTTGTTCCTCGAACCTAAAAAAAAGCAAGAGGTTAGCTCTAAGAAATGATGAGGTTTCTAGTTCCTGCAGCTACGAGCCTTGTTGCAGATACAGATTCTAAAAGAAGTGAGTAACACCTTAACTTCTGCGGTTGGGAAACAGAAGATATCAATTCGGAAAGCAATGAACATGATTCGGCATCAGAAAGAGCACAGGATCCCATTCCGATTAAACGTGATGCAGATTCACGCGTACTCAAGTCTGTATGACTAAGCAGACGTCTTAGCCACACAATTTTCTGAGAACAGTAAACTTCAACCATCTTCATGCAAAGAAAAAAAAAGGAAGATGGCGGTTAACTTAGATTAAATTTGAACTGCAAAAGAAAATGGGGGGAAATGAAAGGTTAAGGGAATAATCAAAAAGCAGACCTCCGGGAGGTAAGAGCCAACTGAAACCAATGCTTTGGAAGCACAAGCATGCAATTCAGCTGAGCCTTCGAATGCCAAGGAATGTTCTAACAGCAAACACATCCTTTGCACCGAATTCAAAAATTCTGTCCCCACTGCCTGGGGATTGCGTTCCTCCATCTCTAACTCGAAACACTTCACTAAAAACTTAATCATGACCAGGTATACTTGCGAGGGAAAGAGAAGCTTCTGGCTTCTCATTTCTGTAGAATCCAACAGTTTTGGCTGTTGCTTGAGAATGTACTCCAGCATCTCAACAAATTTTGGGTATTTATGGTCATGATTAGAGACTATACTGCGGCCTTCTTCTTTCAGAAAGAGTCCTTCGAGTGCTAGTTCCCTGAAAGCAAAAAAACGTAAGAATATGCAACACTTCTATATATAGCAAGAACCAGAAAGGAATGAAGCATTGAAGATTATGTAATGATGGATCCATGGAAGAGGGTTTTTTAAGTATGAAAATCATTTTTTTGCTTATCACAAAACTGTCAAATGCCTAACCTTAAGGTATATTGAACTCACAACTGAACAAGAAAATTAGAAGGAAAATATCAGACTAGAGGATTATATACCCTCAACTAGACAAAGTTCAACACTTCTATGCTCCGTTCATGTGTGGGTGGCTAGGGCTTTCTCATGCATGTAGGTTTTGATTTCAGGTTTGATTATTATAAAACATATGTACTCGTAAAGAAATCTATCGGGAGGAAAGAAACTAAACTGGAGAGCATTCAAAAACAGTCAAAATTTATATTCCCAGTTCAACATGCCATGGTCACAACAATACTCAATGAGAGAAGATAAACACCCATACCTTATATCTAACTTTGGATCTGCTACGCTGAGCATGCAAATATACAGACTTGGACAATGTTGTGAATTATACAAAGATGTTGCCCATCGCAAAGCACAAAAGCGAGCTTCATTTTGTTCCTGGTCGATATAAGCCATAAAGATGCTAAATTTTATAAATTTGTAATAATTTGGTAACAAAATCATCCTGAACTCGTTTATAAACAAATAAAGGGTATTCTCATATAATGACACAAATAAGGGCAATAAATTATCTCTGAAAAGTCAACATACCGCAAGAGAATTTGCTAGCAGAAGCACTTCCAAATCCTTGAGAATATTTTCCGGGGAGTCCTAAAGATGAATAACAGGTAACCAATACTGACATGGTGAGCATCCGAAAGAACGATAAAAATGATATCATAGGATACCCTTTTGAACATGAGGACCAAAATAGAAAATATATGAATAATTTGTTGATACAATGTTAAACTAGCACACCTTGTACGCAGAGGCAAGAGAAATGACTGCCTCCTGGATAGTTGAACGAAGAGATTGGGTTTCTAACTTCAGCGCATCAAAAAGGCGAGCAGCCATTTCAGTTTTTTCTCTGAAAGTTCAGTTCACAATAAAAATCTCTGGTAAATCATAAATGACAGGAAAACAGGTTTAGGGCAGTAGAGAGAACTCCTTACCTAAAAAGATGAGGTAAGCGTTGAGCAATCAAACCAATAGCTTGAAAAGAAAATGTTTTGGTCTCCCTTGATAGAGTATCTGAGGAAAGCATGTAACATATCTACTTAATTCCTCTTTTAACACTTATACATGGAAAGTTGCAGCTTATTTTTTCTAAAAAGCCAACCTGCTTCTGAATGTGTGGAACCATCAAGCATTTTCAAAATAGCATTCAGTATGACAGGGCCCATAAGTTTCAATTGTTCTATCTTCCCCTGCATTTTAAACAAGTCCAATGGCGTAAGAGAAAAATCAGTAAGAAAGACTCTCACAACCCACAAAAGAAAAAGCAAAAGGGACACTATCTGTATGGTACTTCATGAAATCTTCCACAAAAACATCTAACATGAAATTCTTTTGAGTTGAGCAAAAGATATTTGAGTAATTTCAACACAAAAAGAATGAACAGAATTTGCATTTCTACTCTTCTGGTAATACACAAAACAAGCAAATTCAAGCTGAAGTATAGAAAAGAAAGACTTTACATGCTTAAAAACCCACACGGTGAACTCCATTCCCATTTGCTTTAGCCTCAAGGTTGTTCCGGTTCCTTTCCCATGAAAACAAGGTAGACAGCGAAAATACTCAATAAGCATCATGAAAAGGGTAACAACGAACACAATTTTAGAGAACAGATTGTTTAACTCTTCTTTTAACTGAACTAAGCGACTAATGTATGCCCTGATACTTAATATTTAAATTCTATAAAGATAGCAACTATCGTCAGGAACAAGCCTAACGGATCTTCGAGCAATAGTCAAAACGCATACCATTTACTTTTTCATAGAAGGTTGTAAAGTCTGTAGTGCAACCTATTTGTTTGAATTCACCTAACTATATAAAACAATCAATTTATAAACAATATATATTCATGATCTAACTAGGCAGACATACTTACAGACCATGGTCATACGAAAGTGTATCATTATACAATTCATTTATAAATTTAACCAACATACCAAACATGCAGCCAAATATACACTGCAATGTTGCAGGAAAATTATTCGCAGCGGCGATAGAACGGCAAAAAGCAGACATGAGCTTCATTTTCAAGGCTGTGTTTCCCGGAGCTACATTATGTTCTGGAGCAACATGTTCAGTGGCAGTAGTGCCTGCATACATATCAAATTGATGACTGCCAATTTAGTATGGACAAGAGAAAAATAAAATACCCAAACACGAGACAACACCCTCTACACTCCAGATTTCCCAAACTTTATCTGAGTATGTTTTTAGAGTCTGCATACTCAAGGGAAACACAGAAGGAAAGCTAATTTCAATCATTTAACCTTGCAGTAAACGTAGACCTAGTCCTAGATGGGCTTAATGATATAGTTGTTAAGCTCTTTATTGGATACAAATGATTCGAGTGTCCAAAAAAGTAATCAAAATGTTGGAAAAAAAGGATAACATACCATTGAATAGTAAAAACAGTCTGTTTATCAACTTGGGATCATCCAAATTTGTTGCAGAAGCTGTCTTTTTTAGAAGATCCTCCCCTTTCTTAGCTACAGGTTCTTGACTTGAATAGATTTTCACCAACAAACCCATACCAATTTCAGAGTAGAAATGAAGTGCAAGAAGGGCAGTGATACAATAATATTTCATGCGGCAGAAACAAAGCATGCCATGCAGCGAAAACATAAAGCATACCTGTCCACTGATGCAGCAATGTACAATGGATATACGGATTCACCAGGCTGGTCCATGGTTCCAATGACATTCAAGATCCCCAACTGCTTAAGAAAATGATCAATATGATAAAGATAGTTCCTAATGAACCAATGCAGGAATAGAAGACATGTGTTTGAAGAAATTTAACAGACCTTTCTTTTGGTAAGCATGTCTCCTTTCAATGCTTGCTTTCCCATTATACGATTAACTTGAAAAACTGAAAGCCCGGGAGAAGATCCTCCTCTAAATTAGAAGGTCGAGCAGCTCTTATTAGATGAAGATATGACCAGTATAGAAAGAGACGGTCGGAAAATAGTCAGAATGGATTTCATACCCTTGAGAAGATGGTTGATACAGAAGCATATGAAGGCAAAAATCCAGAAACAATTCCCTATCCTGAGATGCAATCAGAGATGTATACTTTGCAGAGACATCATCACAGATCTGTTTCGCATGACACTCTCCAATGACCTGAAAACAAGCCAGAAATTATTGTATGGAGTGCATGTATCAATCCAAGTGACAGCACCAATAGTCTTATCCTGCAGTGAGGGTGAAGACAATACACAATAGAGCAAACAAATCGAACCTTAATGGCAACTCTGAGAAGAATCTCTTGGTGCTGCTGAGGAAGCTTAGAAAGATTCTCGAGTGTCTTAGGTGCAATTTGCTCCCTCTCCTTTGCAGGAGCTCGTTCGAAAGCCATCTCAAGATAGACGATAGCAAAATTGCGAACCATAGGAGAAGCAGCAGGGTCGGTGTACAAATTCCATAAGCTGAACAAGGGCAAACCAATCTCATGCTGGTGCTTGACTCGCTTGTTAACATGACTCAAAATCTCAAGAACCTGCGAAATCTAATGTCAGGTAGGATTGAGATGAAAGAGCTAGATAAAGTGGAAGAGCAAAGAGGAGTTGCCTTGTTGCGAACAAGCGGAGACTGGGCGGAGAGAGAAGAGATGGTAAGGGGGAGGAGGTTGGAGACAAGGGCTTCGAGCTTCGACTCGTCGCAAAGAGCGAGCCTCGTCAGCATTCGATCGAGCATTTCCTCCACCTCACCGTCCGATTTGGGGATCGAAGAAGAAGCTTCCATTGAGATTTATGGCTTCCCTTTTCGCTTTCAGTCTTCTTTATTCTTTCCTCCTGTCTTGGCGGACAAGAAGAAGAACCAGATTCATCCAAAACGCTGTCGTATACAAAACCAACAGAAATATCTTTTCATTTTCACTCCACATCTCACCATCAATGTAAATCCAGCTTCCTCAGATTTATAGATATTTCTTAGGACTAAAGGTTATTTTGTAAACATTAAACTTATCTAATTGTTCGAGTTTTGACTTCCATAGCATGCGAGAATAAAACCCCTTCTCGTTCCCTCATAACATAGGACACACCTATTTGCCAAAGATCATATTTGTGAGAGGCGCATTTCTCATTTTTCGAAAAAACGAAATATAACTCGTATGTCTTTTTGAATTAAAATATATATCATTTTACTTGAGATATTAGAAATTGCAAGCCATGAACAAACGTATGTAGTCGTAGTTATATCTTTACATATTTCTACCATTTTCCAAGTTTTAAAGGACTAAAGAAAATATAGTTTATTTTTATTCATTTTTCTATAAAACATAGTGTGGAAGATAATTAATAATTATTCCAATCACCAAATTATTAATCTCTTTCTTATTAAAAGACAAGTAGAAAATGATGATTAAGCAAAAAAATGATGATATGTAATGATGACATGGATGACTAAAAATGTGACATGGCTTAATGCTCTTTTTCATTGTATAATTAAATAATATAGCTAGTAAATTAATTTGATATTATATTTGCATATAAATGTGATTTTATAATTATGCAAGTTAGTAGTTTATAATTATCGAGTAACTTGGATTTTATAATTTTTTAGTCTTGATAATTTTGCAAACGTAACATTTCAAATATAAATGTGATTTTATATTTGCATATTCTTATAATAGTGACATCAACGATAAATCTAAGTAATCATTAGTGATCAAATTCAAATATTTTTAATTGAGAAAATCTTGGTGCACAAATATATATTGAAATTATTTTTTGATTTTGAACGTAAAGATTTTCTGTTTTAGATTCAAACATTAATAATATTTCTTTTATTGAATTTGAATATTATGTCAACATATTAACGTGATTTTCGTCTTGATGCTGATTAGATTTTCTTAATTGTTATTTGTTTGTTTCTTTGAATTTGGTGTGAAACTGATCTTTTGATATCATTTTTTATATTGTTAGGTTATGTGGAGTAAGCGTGGTAACAAGAGGAAATAACTAGCTACTGATCATGAGCATGACCAAATAATATGAAAAGTTTTGCAAGTATCTTTGGGTGTTTATGTGTTTGCTTGTGTATGTTTACACTAATTAGAGCTTGATTGGTTCACCCGCTACCACCCGCAAACGCTGCGTTTGCGGTCGGTAGCGTTTGACAACAATCATGGCAAACGCTTTTTACCGCTTCAAACCTCTCAAATTCAAAAGCTACTTTTTTCGAGCGTTTGCGGTTGCGGGTGGTTGCCGTTGGAAATTTAAAAAATAAAAAATATTTTTTAAAATAAAATAATTAATTTAAAAACACAATATGTATTATAATTTTTAAAAATCAAGATTTAAATATTAGAATTATAAAATATATCCATAATTTGAGATCTCTAATCAATATTCAATAACTTCTCATAATTTTATATTCAATAAAAAATTTAACTAAAAATATTTCTATCACTAATATATACTCCCTCCGTTCTTTTTTATTTGATGTTTAGGGTTTCTACACACAAATTAAGAAATCATTTAGTTTTCTATTTTTCCAAAACAAAACATGTTTTATCATCCATTCCAAAAAAATTTAACCAATAAAAAAACAATCTGCAGAATTTAAACAGTCAAAAACTCAAAATCACAATTAATTTTACATAGAAAATTGAAAAAATCAATCAAAACAAAACAAAGAAATCACTCTAAAACATCAAATAAAAAAGAACGGAGGGAGTATAAAGCTAACAACTTAGAATTTAAAAATCTAATATAATCTCTCCAAATATAAAAAAGTTTCTCTACTATAATCATAAGTTAATACAAATTTAAGAAATCTTATTATATAAAGGAGAGTTCTTCAAAATTGTAACTCATTAGATGGTGACATGTGTCTAATATCGATCAAGATGATGACATGTGTCAAAATATTACAATTATGTTAAACCAATAAAATAAAGTCATATTAAAATATTTTGTTATTGTTTCATTCATATTTCTAAAAGGCAAATCAAACTATAATGTATATTGTTTAAAAAAAAATATAGATATCATAAAGTTAAACAACAAAAAAGGCACGTTAACATATTTTTAGTGTTTAATTAGCATATTTCGTAAAGCCAAACCAAAAACTATATATGCCAAAATCTAAATTATTAAAATAGGAAAAGTATTAAACCTAAAAAAAGTTAATACTTCAACAAAATGGCACATTAACATATTTTTACCTTATTTCTAATTCGCAAAAAAAAACTATTATATAAAGCTTTTCATAGGTTTATATAAACTATTCTTTGAAAGGGTTTTTCAAAGAATACAAAATATTTTATACATACTTTTCAATATAACTATAGAATATTTCAAGAGGAAATTGCTAAAAATGACCCACAAATTCATTTTAAATGCAAATGTAGACTCATTATGTCATGTTTGGCAAAACTAACCCAAGAGGGTAGTGAAATTACAAATGTAGCATTTATTACTAAACAAAAAAATGGGTTGCACAATTACTGTTTTAACCCTTGAGAAGTCTACAACGCACTAGAGAAGTCTACTTTGTAGACATTCGGTACAAATCGATTGAAGACTCCAAAGGAAGTCTACTATGTACATTTTGTAGACTTCAACGAAAGTTTACAAAATAATTATGTTGAATATATAAATTTATAAATCAACAAAAAATATTTTGACAAAAAATTTATATTCATGACTGAAACTATAAATAATGGTGACAATTAAAAATTAAATTTCACAAAATTGAACCAAATTAAACCAACGAAGACAAATGGTGTAGTAAATGGTATACAAAATACATACTATACCAAACAAATACAAGAGATACCAACTATTCTTGTCCATAACCATGTGTTTAGATATTGATGTGGTCACATGTTGGTACTTATTGTTGATGATATTTATAAGTTTCATGAGTTTATGGTTATAATAGATTAAGTTTAAAGATTCGTATATATTATTTAGGGTTTAGGGTAAACAACTTAGTAGAAATTATAGTTTAGAGCTCATATTCTAAAGTTGCGTTAACTATAAGGTGATTTTTATTTTGAGTTATGTATGTTATTTTGCGTGTGCCTCCGAGTTACGAGTCCAAAAAATGAATAACGGTTTGACATTATAAGTCGAAAACACGTTTTTACATTTAGGGTTAGATTTAAGGTTTATAATTTTTATATTTAAAATGTTAAATTTGTATAAAAACGTGAAACTATGAATATATTAAACATTTGGATGTTTGATACAAGTTTTTATTTAAGATATTAAATAATCTTTTGAAAATAATCGATTTAAAGTTTCTGGCGTAGACTTCTAATGAAGTCTGCTAGAAGTTAGAGACTTCAAAAGAAGTCTACGTAATGTTTAGGGTTTCGTTAGAGTTTAGGGTTTCGTAGACTTCTTTTGAAGTCTGCTAAACCAAAAATTTTAACCTAACCGGATGTTTGGACCTAGTATATAAACGAAGCTTACTACAATTTACCCTAATTTTGTTTCTAAAAAAAAGCTTTCGACTCTCTCTCTCTCTCCAACGGCGCTGCTTTTTTTCTCTCCTCAGATCTTCCTCTTCCTCCTCTTCAATCATGTCTCTAACAAACAATAAAGTGAAATGGTGGCGTTATGAGCCTCATCCTTGGCCTCTACAAAGGTTAGTTACCAGCATCTCTTTCTCTCTTTCTTTTAGTTTCTCCTTTTATTTGTAATCTTTCTTTCTCTCTTTCTTTTAGTCTCATTTTGCTTCTAATCTCTTTTATTCTCTAGCATCTCGAACGAACCATCGGCTCCACAGATCCATTTCGACACTAGCCTGATTCCGGCAAAAACACATGAATCCTGGGAAAACGAAAAGGCAGAGGAAGTGAATGAGGATAAGAAGAAACCTTCTCGTCGTGGGGTAAGAGAAAGAGGGTAAAAATTAGAAACCTGCTCCGAGAGCTAAGAGCCTGAGTCTTTCGAGGACGAACGTATTGTGGTATGCTTTGCTAACTTTTGTTATCAATTATCATATATCTGCTTAAGTTTCATAACTTGGATTATATGCAATTGTGGGCTTGTGTTGTATGATTAACGCAAGTATGATTGTGTAGACAACATTGAGATACATTTTTGGAACTTTATGTATCGATTTTAACATGAATTTGTTCATTTGTTTGGTGGAATTTTCGTATAATCTACCTATATTGTGGTGATGCTAAAGAGTTTTTAGTTACAAGAATTTGTTCATTATGGTATGGTGGGTTTATCTGCATGAGAACAACTCTATGTCATTATACTTTTTGTTACATGTATGAATATGTCATGGCGAGCTTGAGTTAAAATTTCCAAGGAAATTTGCACATAGAGTTTGTTTTCTTTTCTTATTGATGTTGTGTGAGTTGCAATATTATATGTGCACTTGTTTTATATTTTCAGCAAGGATTGTGGAAGGCTGCATTTGCAGTGAAACTGAGGTATATTGTCTCGAGAAATTTGTCTTCAACATCATTGTTACTGTCTCCATTGAAAATCCAATATATTTATTGCTTATGGTTGTTAAATTTTGATAGCAGTGAGACCAATAGATTCACCATATGAATTCAAGTGGGATTTCAGAAATCTGGAAGTAAGTTTTTTGGATTACATTCTCCATTTTTGTTGTATATTGTTGAGTCGACAAGCTTTGGGTTGACGAGCTTTGGATATTTATGTCTCTTCATCTGTACACCAGGAAGCATTGGAGGAAGGAGGAAAGCTTTATGGGAAGGCTTTCTATTTGGTTCTGCAGAACGTAAGCTATCTCTCTCCTTTTTCTTCTTGCTTTGATTATCCGAGATGGAGCTTTATATATGTACTGCTTTTTGTTGTCTTCTTGTCTTTTAACTTATTTAATCATCTTTGGCACTTGTTGTTCGTTCTAACATGTGAAAGTGAGTCTTCTCCACAACATGTTCATCCTCTGTTCTTCTCCACAACATATTTTAGCCTAGTTTTTATATTTCACTAACGAAAGAAACAATTATCAAATGTACGACATGTTTTCGAGATAAAGCTTTCATAGAAATGAGATTACAACTCTCAGTGTTGAGTATATAATGAATCTGATACTCTTGGTTTTTTAATTTTTATTTTTAAATGGATTCTTTTAACTCCAATTTTCTTATTCATCTGCTCCATTTTGTGTCTCTTGGTTTTCGTTATGACTATTGTTTCCTAGAGATATGAAAAAATCTTCTAAATTTGTGGCTGCAACAACATTATGTTTCTTATTTAGGTCTTGTTTTGCTTTGTTAATGTCTTCTTGTGTCTGATTTTGGGAAAAAAGTTTTTTTGGACCCAGACTATTGCCATCGTGCCATTTTACACCTCATCTTTTAGTTATGGCCAATTTAGACCTGAACACAACAAAAATTCAAATTTAGAACCTGAACTAACAACTTATGTGTTAAATTGTACATTGACTTGTAGACCGTTAGTCAACATTGACGGATTGCTGACTAGGATAACGAGAGCCGACACGTGGCTTCCTTACTCAATTTTGTAGCCCCAAAACGACGTAGTTTCTGAGTTTTAGTTGAAACGACGTCATTTTAGATTTGGGAGAAAATAAAATTGGAAAAACCCTAAATCAATTTTATTATCTAATAGTATTGTTTGTTTCAAAGTAAAATAAAAATGATTTTGCTATTGATTGTTCGAGTAAGTGTTCTCTTGTAAGGATGGATTTCATTCATATCCTCAAATCTCAATCGAATCAAGATCTAACTACGAAGAACCATAGACATCTAGAAACAAAATCGAGTACACATATACAGATCCAACATTACAAACAAGCGAATCACGATTATTCATCAACGAAATCGGAAGAAACACAGCAGATCTGGGAAATGATGAGCTACGAACACAGATTTGGATCGATCGAGAGGAATTCGAAGAGAAGAAGCAGTGAATTCCTTACCTCCAAGGGTCCTCAACTTCAAAAGCATCATTTTCTCTGCGTTGACATACATATTAGAATTCATAACTCAAACTCTTGCACATGAGCAAATATAAACTTTCAATTTTAATGTTGTCTATCTGCGAGTATCCAAGGGAAAGGCAATGTATTTAAATCCATCTTCAAGCCTATGAGCACTTAAATATTTATGGTGTGAATCTAATTAGTTTTCTATTCCTGAAGGAGCATTATTAAATTAATTGTGGTTCACCTTCTCTCTGTATCTTTGTTTCTCTACGAAGAAGAAGAAGAACAAGAAGATTTTACCCCAAAAGAAAAAGAAAAAGAAAAAAAAAAAGAAAAGTAAAACTGATTTACGATTTTTTCAATTTTATTTTCTTCCTAATCCAAAACTACGTCGTTTTGGGGCTGCAAAATTGAGTAACGAAGCCACGTGTCAGCTCTCGTTATCCTAGTCAGCAATCCGTTAATGTTGACTAACAGTCTACAAGTCAAAGTACAATTTAACACATAAGTTGTTAGTTCAGGTTCTAAATTTGAATTTTTGATGTGTTCAGATATAAATTGGCCATAGCTAAAAAATAAGGTGTAAAATGGCACGATGACAATAGCCTAGGTCCAAAAATACCTTTTTCCCATCTGATTTTAGTATTGTATTGCTTTGTAATTCTTCTAATAGCTTCTTGATGAACTTGGTTTGTAGCTGAAAATGTATCCGTTGATGTGTTCACTGCCTTGGGACGCATGTTTTACAAGGCACCGTCTAGTGGAATCATGATTAGAAAGGAACTCTTATTGAAGCTTCAGACATGAAAACCATTTGCAGCTCTGAACTTTACAATTTTTAGATCTTCCTCTTCCCATTTTATTCTTTATTGTAATCAAAGTTGAGACTTTATAGATTCCAGACAAAATTGGCAACGAAATCTCTTTATACGGTTAATTTCCTTGAATTCATCTTAGCTTAGTTTGCATCCAAAACAAGATTTGAATATTTTTTACATCTTGAATACAATCCACCAAAAGTGAAGAAAATACATAACACAATGAAATGAAAGAGAACATAAAAGGAAGAAGACCATAAGATAAAGGAAAGAACTTAACTCAATCAAACATATCAAAGTTACATTAGCACCGATTGTAACTCAGACATAGACTTAATCTGAAGTATGCACAACAAAAGTAAAATTCATATGAAATCTCCATAAATGAGCTAAGTCCTAACCAAATATGAAAATTGGTTTATCTTATCAATATTAAACCTAAACATGTCCAACTCACACATAAGTAAAAACAATAAGTAACACACATGTGTGACCATACAAATTTGAAAATTTCATTATAGATCTGATTTAAATGCATTTTTAATGAGTTCCAAAATGTAGACTTGATTTGACGTCTACACAAATGAGCTAGGTACTAACCAAACATGAAAATTGATTAATTCCATAAATATTAGATCTAAACATGTCCAACTCACTCATAAGAAAAAACAATAACTACCACACATGTGTGAACAAAATAATCTTAAAAATTCATTATAAATAGAATTTGAATGCATTTTTAATGAATTTCATAATGTTGACCTCTGCCGAAGTCAACATCGTAGACGTCGGCAAAAGTCTAAAACTTCAGGTTACTTTTGCAATTACGACAAATCACGAAGTAAGCTTCCCTTGAAGTCTACACTGGTTTGTAGACTTTTGCTGAAGGCTACTCCAGAAAGTACATGTTACTTTTGCATTTGACTAAAACTTTGACTTTTAAGTGTAGACTTCTCCTGAAGTCTACAAAATAAAAAGGGTTAGTTTTGCAATTGACCAATATTTGACTTTTTCTAGTAGACTTCTCTTAAAGTCTACACAAATACGCGGAAAACCGTCAAAATATCGTAGACTTCTCCAGAAGTCTACACCCGATTTTAGACTGCACATGAAGTCTACGCCAAAATGAAAAGGTTAGATTTGCAATTGACCAAAGTTTGACTTTTAGGAGTAGACTTCAGATGTAGTCTACACCTGTGTGTAGATTTCCACAAAAGTCTACTCATAAAAAGATGTTAGTTTTGTGTTTGACCAGAATTTCGAATTAAATAAATTGTAGACTTCAGGGGAGGTCTACTATTTAAATAAATAAATAGTAGCCTTCAGCAGAAAGCTACAAATTAATGTTTTTTCTGGTCAAATGCTCGAGATTTTGGTCAAATGCAAAACTAACACGTTCGTACATAGTAGTCTTCTATTGTAATCTACTCTAAAAAGTCAAAGTTACGGTCAATTGGAAAATTGACCTATTTATTTTACAAAGTAGACTTCATTTGTAGTTTACGGTCTGTAGACTTCACATGGAGTCTACTCTATAAAGTCAAAGTTATGGTCAAATGCAAAACTAACCTCTTCAAAACGTAGACTTCACATGAAGTCTACATGTCTTATTTTTTGTTTTCAAAGAAAAACGTGTAGACTTCACCTGAAGTCTACTTCATATATTTTCAAGAATAGTCAATTGCAAATCTAACTTCTCCGTTGACTTGTAGACTTCATCGAAAGTCTACAATCGCGAACTAGATCTGAAAATCTGAAAAATCAAGTGAAGTTACATTTTTTCGTCGTTGAACTCGTTTTTAAGTTTCGTGGAGCACCGGAAACTTCAAATTGCACCGTTAACAAAGAAACTCAACCGTTGTATATGCAAAAACCATCAAAATCGTTGAGTTATGAGAGAAATAATTTTGAAAACGCAATTTAGAGATTTTTTTGGACGAAACTAGAGAGAAAGTGGAGAATTATGAGGTTATGAGTTTAAATATTGAGCATTTGGAGCTCAAAAATCAGTTAGAGAAGCATTTAGAGCTTGAAATTGGGTGTTCATGGTGGTTGGAAAAATGGAAGAAGATGGCATTTTAGTAAATAAATTGATGTATTTTGGTTTTTGAGTCTTTTTGTTAAAATCAGAATTCTGAAAAAAAATAAAAATAATTAGCATATAATGGCATTTTCGTTAATAAGTGATGGTGTTTAGGATATTGTGGTGAAATAGAGGCAAAATATTAAGAGAAGAAAAAAGTGGGTTATATTTGTATTTGACCACAAATTGTGGGTTAGTTTTGAAACAATCTCATATTTCAATATAGGTACTTTCAATATTTTAAAAAAGAAATTTGTATCAAATCTTATAATATAAAGTTGTATGGGCACCAAACTATAACTCTTGAAATTATGACATGTGTCATTGTAAGTTAGATTTTGACACGTGTTAATAAAAAAATTCCTAATCAATATTATTTACTTTTTAAATAAAATTGTAGTCTAATTTAAAAACTAATAACAAATAAAAAGAAATTGTAAATAAAAAAGAAAACAAAAAAAAATCGAAAGAAACGAAACTAATGAAAAAAGTATAGTCATAACAAAACGAAGGCAAAAAACTGCATAATCTTATTATATAAAGTAGAGTTTGTTAAAATTGTAACTCACGAGATCTTGCCACGTGTCTAATATCGATCGAGATGATGACATATGTAAAAAGAATAAAAACGGAAAACTAACAAAAAAAACTGTTAAATAATTAAGTAAATAGTGAAAAGAAAAAGTTGTAATAGTTTAACTTAATTACAAAAAAAATAGAAAACTAACAAAACAAATTGTTAAGTGACTAACTAAATAGTGAAAATAAAAATTCTAATAGTTCAAACTAATTAGAATTTTTTTTTATAATAGTGTAAAATAATTAGGAAATAAAATAAAATTTATAATCCAAACTACATATATAAAAAATGGGGAGATTGCTAAAAATGACCCAAAAAAAAAAAATTAAATGCAAATCTAGACCCCTTAAGTGATGTTTGGCAAAACTAACCCAAGAGGGTAGTGAAAGTACTAAAATAACCTTAATGACCAAACAAAAAATTGCAGCACCAAATTACTATTTTAACCCTCGCGAAGTCTACAACGTTATAGTGAAGTCTACGCTGTGAAATTCAGACGAAATCTACTTAATAATTTCTTAAAAATTTTAAATTCAAAAATTAACAAAAAAATTTTGATTAAAAAAATTTATTGATAACCAAACTATACACAATTGTGAAGTTTCGAAAATAAAATTTCATAAAATTGAAACAAATTAAACTAACAAAGAGAAAGTGGATAGTACATGAAATCTATAGTATTGTAGACAAATATATGAGATACCAAATAAGTAAGTGTATAACCCATTTGTTTAGATATTGATGTAAAGTCACATGTTGGTAGTGTTTATAAGTTTTATGAGTTTGTGGTTGTAATGGTTTAATATTAGGAATTCAAATATATGGTTTAAGGTTTAGGGTAAACAACCTTCTAGAAAATTATAAAGTTGAGTTCGATTTTTAAAGACGAGTTAACTAAAAGGTAATGTCAAATTTTAAATTATGTGTTATTTTGCGTACATTTCCAAGTTACGAGTCTAAAATATGGTTAATGGTTTGACATTATAAGTAGAAAATATAATTTATTACTTAAAGGTTGGATTTAGAGTTTATCATTTGTATATTAAAAATGTGAAATTTGCATAAAAATGTTAAATTATCAATATATCAAATGTTTTAATATTTGATACAAATTTTTATTTAAGTTTTTGAATGATCTATTGAGAATAATAGACTTAGGTTTCCAAAAAGTAGATTTCGAATGAAGTGTACACCAATGTGTAAATTTAATGTAAAGTTTACATAGAGTTTAGGGTTTCATTTAGAGTTTAGGGTTTTGTAAACTTCAAATAAAGTCTACCCAAACCAAAAATTGTTAACCTAACCGGATTTTTGTAACTCCGTATATAAGCAAACATATAGAAAAAGGTAACCTAATTTGTTAAAAAATAAAACCCTCTTTCTCTGTCTATCCCAAACGGCGCCTCCTTCCAGATCTGTAATCGATTCTTCTCCTTACATATTCGTTTGCTTCACCAAAATGATTTTGGATTCGGCTGTTTCTTCATCAAATCTAGCTATTGTCCAAAACTCGGCCTACTTTATGGTACTTTCTTCGACTGTTTCTCTTACCTCCAACGTTTCGAATGCTTTTTCAGATTTTTTCGGGTTTTACTTGAATCAATATGTTTGGATTTTGTTTTGTAGGTTGATTGTTATCGATAGCTACTACAAGGCGTTTTAGATGGGAACTCTCCAGTGAAGAAGCCTATTGAACGTACTAAAGCCATGGTCGGATCCGTCATGTCTCCTATGATTGGGGTTCAAATTGAGGATAAACAATATAAAAGGTAGTTTTCTTCGCTATTCTTGTTTTGTATTTGTCATTTCCCTTGAGCATGTAATATTTGAATTATAAACGCATTCTCTTTTCCTCTGCTTGAGATCTGAAACCACCAAACTCAAGTTTTCTCCTCGACCTCCGAGCTCCACAGATCTGGTAACCTCCGTTCTCTCTTTTTCTCTTGCTTTCTCACAAAAAAATGCAGCCATTAATTTAACCTTGTTTGATGTGTCGGGAAAAGCAGGAGAGATAACCAAGACATTGCTAATATGAACATTCTTCACATATACCTTACAGGTACTTGCCATGTCCTACAATTTTGTGAATATGTTGTGATAATATTTTTGTTTGTTTCAAGATAAATTGATTGTGGATATTTGTCTAAGCAGGGATAGTAAACAAACATGGCTTTTACGAGACTCTCTATGTGGAAGGTATCATTGCTACAATCCCTCCATCTGCTCATTTCCTAAAAGAAACTTTAAGCACTTTAGACTATACATATCGTGCATAGAACATCAAGAACAAACCCTGAGATCCAGAAAACTCATCTCTTTTTCTTTCCTTCAGGTCTCCAGCCTCCATTCTCAACCTTTCTCCTCGGCTATTACCTACACACATATCTTTTGCTCTCTTTCTCTCTAGTGATTTCTCGCAAAAACGTAGCCATTAATATAATCCTAAATGTTGTTTGTTTGATGAGTCTTTGTCTCACTAAAGTACGTTCATTGTAGTCTGCTGCGAGATGTTCGTTACTTAAAGGAACAAGAGTTATCTATGCTTAAAGAGGTGTGTGGGGTTTGTTTTACTTGTCCTCCGTGTTAGCTTTTATTTCAACTTGAAAACAGTTTGTTTCATATTTACAGGCTCTTGCCAAAACGACTGTACCACCGCTGACTAATCGACGGAGCAATTTAATCTGCTCCGACCGAGCAAAAACGGATGTCTTGATGCAGAATAGCAAAACAATGAGCCGGACAATATTTTCAATAAGTTTTGTAATCTATGTTCCTTTGTATCGATGTTAGACTTGTATCATCGTGGTTGCAAACTTATCAATTTCCCACTAGTTTAAAAGCAAATAGATCACTTGTTTGTCTTTTATCTTCAGTGAAATTTCTCCTACTTTATGTAAAATGTTGTGCAATATACATTAAACACAAGTTGTCTGTAGTTACGACTCTAGAACGATCGGATCAAGGCACACAAACGTTGTCTATAGTTACGACTCTAGAACAATTCCAACTTAAATCTAAAATTTATATAGTTACTCGAAGACATATTTTCACAAACCAAACTAAGACCAAATTACGTAGTTAAAAATTTTCAAATTACGAGTAGAATTTTTGAAATTAGGTGATCATAAATTATGCTCATATTATTCATATAACACATACTTGGTGACAAAATGAAATCATATACATATGTGATAAGTGAACTTTTAGTAAACATTAAAATGTAGACTTCCTCATAAGCTTATGCCGAATAAACTTCTCCTGAAATCTTCACAATTAAGTTAAGTAGTCACCAAACAAGAAAAGTGATTTATCCCCTAAATACTAAATTTAAACATGTCTAATTCATAGAGAATTAAGCAAATATACTCCCAAACATGTGAGAATAAAAATTTCTGAAAAATTCATTATCAAAAAGATTTAAATGCAATTTTATTAATCTTTCGTTTGTAAACTTCGACCATAGTCTACGACGCAGACATTAAATTTAGTCTCCAACATAGATTTCGGACGAAGTCTACAAAAGTGAGGGGTATACTTTTGCAATTACGGCAATGACGGAGTTGACTTGAAATAAAGTGTACAACGAAAGTAGAGTTCAAACAAAGTCTACTCGGTTAAAGTGAGGCTAATTCTGCAATTGACTAAAACTTTGACTTTTGATAAGTATACTTCATTTGAAGTTTACAAACTTGAAGGTTTTAGTTTTGCAATTGACTCAAGTTTGACTTTCAATTGTAGACTTCATTTAAAGTCTACAATGAGACGCGGAAAACCGTCAAAATTTCGTAGACTTCAAATAAAGTCTACGGCAGAAAGTATACTTCAGATGAAGTATACGCAAAAAGTACAAGGTTACATTTGCAATTGACCAAAGTTTGACTTTTAGGAGTATATTTCATTTGAAGTGTACTTTATGTTGTAGACTTAATTTGAAGTCTACAAATAAAAACACGTTACTTTTGTAGTTAACCAAAATCGCTAGTTGTAGACTTTGTTAGAAGTCTACCACCACGTAGACTTCTTTTAAAGTTTACAAAACTATTTTTCCCGTGGTCAAATGTTTGAAATTTTGGTCAAATGCAAAACTAACATATTCGTTCAAAGTAGACTTGAAATAAAGTCTACACATAAAAGTCAAAGTTCAGTCAAATGCAAAACTGACCTCGATTTTTTTCAAAGTAGAGTTAACATGAAGTCTACATCAAGTAAAATCTACTCTAAAAAGTCAAAGTTGTGGTCAAATGCAAAACTAACCTTACTTTACGTAGACTTCATTTTAAATCTACACATGCTTTTTTTTGTTTCCAAAAGAGAACGCGTAGACTTTAAATGAAATCGACTTCAGATAATTTCAAAAATGGTCAATTGCAAATCTAACCTCTCCGTTGACTAGTAGACTTCAAATGGAGTCTACATTCGCGATCCAGATCTGAAATTTGAAAAAATCAAGCAAAGTTGTCATTTTTCGCCGTCAAACTCATTTCTAAGCTTTGTCAAGCACTGAAAACTTCGAATTACATCGATAACGAACAAGCCCAACCGGTTTATATGCTATCAGTAGAAGAGAACATGATGTTATGAGAGAACCTTTTGTAAAACTAAATTTGTAGAGTTTTTAGGATCAAAATAGAGAGAAAATTGAAGATAATGAGGTTTGGACATCAATTATGTTGCATTTAACAAGGAAAAAACGGATTGTAAAGCATTTAAAGCTTGATTTTGGTTGTTAATGGAGGTTGGAAAGGATGAAGATGATGGCAATTTCGTAATTAGGAGGACATATTTTTTCTTTTGGTCTTTTCACTTTATTCTGATTTGGAAAAGAAAATGAAAGAAAATAAGAAATAATGGCGTTTTCGTGAATATGTAAAGGAGATAAGGATTTAACGGTGAAAAAGTGGCTAAATATCAAAGTGAGAAAAAGGGGTATAGGTTTGTAATTGACCAAAAAAAGGGTCTACATTTGAAAAATCCCATAAAAAATTAAGAAAGAAATCGAGAACATATATATGTGGCAAAAAAACCTGAAAGTATAGAACGAATAGTTAGTAAAAACATTAACCTAACGAGATTATAAAAAATAAATAAACAAAAATTATAGAGAAAATAAAAGAATCTTATTATATAAAGAAGAGGTGATTTGAACTAATTTATATTTTCTATCTTGCGGTTAACAAAATGCAATTTATGATAAATAAATTGATAATTGTACGGGTTTCAACTTAAAATACGATTATACGGGTTTCAATTTAGAATCTACTTATATGTGTTTTAATGTAGAATATAATTATAAGAATCATAACTATATAAATAATCAATTTTAATATCCAATACCCGCATATTATGCGGGTCCTAATCTAGTAATTAGATAAAAGATAGTCAATACAATTGGAAAAAAGAAATTAAGCGTCGACAAACAAAAGTATAGTTGTCATCATGGTCAAATAAACTAAAGGCATATAGGTTCCATACCAATTAAAAAATTAGACAATACAGTTAAAAAAAGAAAATTAAGCTTAAAAATGGTATAATAGTCATTATGTTCAAATAACAAAATGTTGTTACTCAAATAAAAAGGTATAATATCATATTTTCAATTAGCAAATGAAAATCTATAATTTTATGTAATACATGAAGATCGTTCGCAATTTTAATATGACATCAATTTATTTTATTTTCTTAATCAAGCGAATTATAAGTTCAAAGTAAAATGATACAATATGAAAAGATTATTTATGCAATTGGAAAAATTATCTGATAATTATACGGATTTCAATTTAGAATATACTTTTACGGGTTTTGTTTTATAATTAGGTGAGTACCCTCGCTACGCGAGGGTTTTTGTTCATTTGTATTTTTGTTTTAACCAATTTCTTCATGATACATGTATTATCAATGTACGTGCATCTATTTGTCTTTTGTTACTTTGTGTTATTGTTCATTTTGATTTATTTGATTTATATCTCCTCTGTAATGTGGTTTTAGTTATAAAAGTACATCAAAATACGTATCTTATTTTACTTGTTTGTTGATTGATCTTAGCAGAGAGAGTAATTATTGTGATCATCATCTAAACTTGATTAATAATTAAAAATTCTAAAAACTTTATAAGACCTTGTATATAAGACTTGTACCAATTTTAAAATACATCACATAAATCACATAATGCATAGTCTATGTTTTCCTTAGGAATATTTAATTTCTTTTGGCATCCGTATGTTTTACGTATGTATATATATATACATCGATAAAAATGAGACAAATAAAATTCTTTGAGTTGAGTATTGAACTCAATCGCAATAATCTGAAATTGCGATAATCTATGTGGATCCAAGGGTTTAGCCTCTCCGTAGTAGTTATGAAGGCAGTTTTCGTTGAAAAGTCTCCTTAGATCGACTTTAACATATTTTTCTTTTTTGCGTTCTTATCGTTGATCTCTAACATGCAATGTTCAGAAGGTTAACGTGATTCTTTTTTCTTCAGCGGCCTTTTTGCATTATTACTTTTTTCCTCTGGGTGCTTATTCTCAAACTTGAGTATTAAAGTAAACACACCATGGTAGGTATTAATGGTCCAAAAACAATTTCAGCGTTTGACCCCAAATGAGTGTTTTGGCTTTTTGCCCATTACTTTTAAGCCATAATGTATAGTAACAAAGTACAAGCATTCTGATCAACATATGACTGTGGCTAAAGCAATCATACAAAACTCCACAAGATGAAGCCATAAACGTTCTAGCTTCATATATTATGTCTAAGTAAACAATTTTTTTTGAAAATAACAGACATCATATGAGTATCTTTAATCATATATATAGGCAATATTTAGAGAAAATGAAAATAAAGGAACAAAAAAACTTATCGTAGAAACGTTTTTCTTATTTCGCCAACTAATCCCTATTTTGCTTTCTAAATTGTTGTGAACAATTATAACACATTATCTATCGTCTACTTGAGCTAAATATCATATAATGTCTCAAAAGAAACGGTACAGAATCCCGCCTTAAACCCAAAAATGTATGGCTCTTTCCCACACTTGTAATTCCGTACATCATATGATTGTGTTCAAAGTACTCCAAACAAATTATAATTCTCGCTTTCTTGTGGCACAAAAATTACATCAAGAAAATGAGTATACAATTAGGGTTGATCCCAATATGTTGAAACAATTAAAACATTTTAATACACTTTTTTTTTCTCATGAGGATTTGTTAGAAATCTCAAAACTTCGAAGAGGCAAGATAACTTCATGGATAGCTTGTTATGTTTCATAAAAAAAAAAATAGAGATGAAATGACGTCAACATTATTTTAAGCATAATTCTTCTAATACATGACAGCTCTTCCTAAATCACTTCGTGTACCTTCAAAAAGTCAACCTACTCATTCAGTCAAACCAATTAACATCACCAGAAAGCATAATTCTCTTATTAGAGCCAGAAGATAAAAAAAAAAGAGTGTTTGCAAGAGATCAAAAATGAACACATGAATGTCCCTTCTGTGATACGATATGCATTTGCATCAAGAATTTGGCACTCTCCTCCAATGACGCTTACAAGCAGCGGCAGCTTCGATCCTTCAACGGCGACAACCTCCATCATCCCACGCTTCAATTGTCATCAAGCTCATCCTACCTTGTCTGGCGGGAACGCAACGCTCACATTTTCACATCCGTTTTAGCGTCGCTCAAACGCCTCATCCGTGACCACCTTCCTTCATTCCCGGCTACTAATGCTTTTTTCCCCTTCCCTGGTTGAGTTTTACTCTAGTTGTATATGTTTCCCTTTCTAGTTCCCTATGTAATATCTCTCAAATAAATTGTAAACAACAATGTAAAGTCCAAAAGAATGGTATAAATCTTAACATGTAGACCCAAAAAAACCTCCAATGAATGAATCTTCATGGCTGTTATATTTGTGATTTACCTACACAAAATGCTCTCATGTATTTTTCTAGCAACTAAAAAACTAAAACATTGCACCAAAATTCATGTGCTAGGATTCAAAAAAAAATAATTAATTGTGTTCTTTTAGAAAATTTAAAAAGAGAACGGTAGCAAGAGGGACGTAGGTCAAAGCCATGCATTCTTCTGCATCAAACGGCTTGAAAACACATAAATACCTCACTACACGATGACTAATAAGCATTTCACCGAATGGAATGTATCATATTGAACCCACAAATCCGCAAATATTTAAAGGTAGATGTTTTTATACCTTTATATTCTTTCGTATAACAAGTTTTGACAAATGTGAAATGAGCTTCAAGTTATCTTGTAAGATGATGATAGTGACTTGATCTGTTTAGTAATCCCAAAACCATGAATTAGTGGAGTCGAAAATGGGGGTCAAAAATTGCAAGAAGTCAAACTGACCGGGGTCCTGCATGCCGTTTGTTCGGTGACAAATATAATTTGTATGTACGATAATCAAAATATATTTCAAGCTGTAAGTAAATCAAGTATATAATTATTATGATAACAAGAAGAAATGTTACACTAAAGAGGTGACTCAATTTCAAACCGTAAGCTACTCTCTTTATATTCAGAATATGGGACCACCGAGAGCAACAAAGATGCAAAAACAGGTCCTACATGCAATAAACATTAAAAAAAATGAATGATCGAAATCAAAAAAGATGAGAATTCATTTTCCATTTACGCTATAAAATATATAGTAGATTGGAAAGGATACATTGTGATCAAGATCTTGAAAATAAACCAAGACGTCCAAACGAAATTTATTTTAAAAAACCAATTCGGTGTATTCAGTGAAACTAAATGAAATATGCACACCCACTAAATGAATAATGTAGAGTAAATCAATGATGAGAAAAAGTGAAAACTGAAAAATACTTGATTGTAGTTGAAATGGCCCGATCCGTTTTTTTTTTTTTAATATACAAACCTTGGTCTCGGACTAGTATTCTCATAAATGTTATCCTCAACAACCAAGCAAAACACAGAAACAAAACAACAGCGGATAACTAAAACAATAAACCAATTAAAACAATTCCACTAAAATAACCGTTTCAACTACAATTCCAAACAATAGGTTTTACAAACCAGCAGCCTAACAGCCGTTCTAAAACGATAAAAGCAAAACAACACAAAGCACGAAACTCGAGACTCTAGATCATCTCCCTCTTCGTAGCCGTGATTCCACGATCACAATTTGATTTTACCTGCATCACATGGGAAAAAGAGATGCATGAGTATTATCATAAATACTCAGTGAGACGGTCATCCCATCTACGACTGCGCACTCAGACACGATGGAACCGCTCAGGCAAACATACAACAAAAAAGCACACAAAACATAATCACAAGGCTCAACCACAGCCAACCAGACAGGCTATCGATCGACACTACCACTAGGTGTCGATCGACACCTTCTGTACATGCCTGTCGATCGACACACCCTCTAGGTGTCGATCGACAACACCTGAACATACTTGTCGATCGACACACCCTCTAGGTGTCGATCGAAAGCCTACGTGTTGGTCTGTCGATCGACACACCTCGTGGTTGTAGATCGACAGGCCTGCGCAGAATCCTTGGAAAATCGATCATAATCCTCTCGGATCGATTCTTCCTCTGCGTCAACACGAAACCTGCACGAAAATAACAATCCAAACAGAACAACAACAATACAAAACCACAATCAATCAACGCATGATCAAACAATTCGTTCCAAACCTAACACCAAGCAACCCTAACGAATCCACCGGCCCAGAAGCCATGGTCACGCACTCACCTTGAATTAATCGGATAGAAACTGATAGAATTGAGGCTAGACACGAAATCCACGACAATCACCACGAATTTCTAATCCAAATTGATCAAGAACCAAACCCTAATCCACAAAACTCTCAAGAACAAAAGAAACTTCTCTCAGACTTCTTTTCTCTGATTTTGAGACTTCTGTTCGATCAGAATGCGGCCAAAAACCTATATATACGGAACCCTAAGTTCCCCAAACCGGCCCGGTCCAATCGAACGACTTAAATCAAACCAGAAAAATCGACCTAAGAAGACCCTGTCGATCGACACACACCACGTGTGTCGAACGACAGCCCTTAATGAGCCTGTCGATCGACATACATCATGTGTTTCGATCAACAGCCCCTCCATTTTCTCAAAAATGGATCACGAGCATCACAATAGTCTACGTAAAGAAAGGCCTCTGTCAAAACTCAACATAGATTGTTTCTCTTTGGTCAAATGTTTATCTCAGTGACATTTCTAGCTTCTTGATCCTTCTGTCCTTGGTCGAATTCCTTGACAAACCTGACATACGTACAAAATTAGAGAAGCAAATATAGATGACTGAATCATGCATAAGACTTGAGTTTATCTAGTCATCAGTTATGTATCCTTCCCAATCCAAAACAAACAAAAGTGAAGTCCTAGGACTCTCATAGACCTAATCATGTCTGATTAAGTTCGTTTTTTTTTTGCGAAAGAGAAACTCGAAGGTCAAGTACGAAGATCATGATTCGTCGAAGGAGAAGATGAGTGAGAATTTTGTTTTGATTTTTAGTTCTTGCATAGATCGGTTTTTTCGAGAGTTCCTCACGTTAAAGATGGAAAACATATCGTCCATAAACCCTTTTAAGTTTATTGTTTAACGATTGGAGTTGTCTGTATGGGTTTCGATCACTTCAATAGATTCGGTGAGAGAAGGCTAGAAGACGTGCCATAAAAATATGGAAGCAGACGTGGCAATATATGAGGAGCTTATGTGACATCACTAAGGAGAGAGCTTTTGCCCTTTTATATAGTAAATATAATCATACGGGTCATAACTACATAAATTATCAATTTCAATATCTAATACCCGCATATTATGCGGGTCCTAATCTAGTTAAAAAAATAAACTTATGTGTTATAATCACTGTTTACTATTACTATTTATATTGAATTAACGATTTTTATATTTTATTATATAGTTTTTGATTTTTTTAATTTAGTAATTTTTTTATATTGTGAATGTATTATTTAACCGCTACCGCATTTGCTAGTCAACCAATCATAAATATCCCGCAAACGCAACAATTTTCAACCGTTGCACTAGTCGTCTGAATCGCTTAACAACGCTTGAAACCGCTACCGTCCGCTTCCGCAAACTCCCGCACCCGCTGTGGCTAAACCAGTCATGTTTCCTTTTATGAAGTTTAACAAAAGATGAGGCTTATCAAACTAAATTATAATGTGTTTTTACATCTTTTTTTGTCATCTAAAGATTGAGGTTTAACCATTCATCAAAAATTACAGAGGAGATATCCACAAATCCAAAAGATGGATATGATGTCAAAATAAAGAAATTAGCTTAACTAATACATGATAGACAAGGGTAAGCACATAAGGTTGTAGATTTGAAAATTAACAGATTTTGAGTCGGAGATCATTGCGATCAAATCGAATCCCAGTCTTTATAAGAACTTTACTCCTTACCACAAAAGTAAAGTGCTTCGACTTAGCGGATTTAGTCGGGGTAGCTCATATGAACCAAAACCTAAAGACAACCTTGTCTCTTGAACATATTGCAAGACAAAATAATCAGCGATGGTGAAGACTTTAAATCCGAGGCGAGAACAGACACTTTTATATTCACCTCATTACAATCACAATGCTAGAGCCAACATGTCAATATCCCAAAAGACACGCCAAAAACAAAACTAACTACTTGGGACATAACTTGTTAACGCTTCAAACCAATCGAACCTTAAACAATTCGAATCAAGAGTACCATCTCTCTTTCTCCCAAGCATAAGCAAACCCTTCTGATATACTCATATTAAAGCAACTTAAGGCCACATTCAATAAACTAAAACACGCAACAGATCACCAGCAAGCCGAAAACAAAACTATGAAAACCAACTAAATAGGACGCAGGTCAAGAGAGACGTTTGGTGACAAAGAGATCTACAACATCGACGAGCAGAGCAAGGCTCGAATAGGGTAATCTTGCACAAATTCAACACACTTGAGAGCAAGACTCGCGTACCACTAATTTTACCCAAGACCACACCCAAACCACAACATAAATCACTCTCGCCAATCTAAAACCTTCATCTACCGAACCTAAAAGCTCTTCTTTTATACAACATAATCTGGTTAAAAGAGAAAAGAATATAATAGAGACAACTAATTGACTGGCACTGGTGCTATCCGATCCACGACACCGGTCAAAATTAAAATTGACGAAAAAACTTCGATAGGAAAAAATCGTCTAATGGAAACTACTAATAGAGATTAAATCGGACTTGTTCAACAAAACAACTTGAAGTACTGATTTGAACAACACCAAGGAGATCCTCGTAAGTGTTGAGGTTTGGTTCAAACATTAACATACCAGCGTTGAAATACATTGGTGGTGGAGAACCAAGGGTTTCCACAGACCAAGTCACTTTTTCAGGTGACTGTTGGGAGTAACCAATCTGGTATTGATGAGTATTGCACCCAGAAATCTCGCAGAAACAATCTTTAATGGCGTACAAATAGTCATAAGGAGAATCGAAAAGATTATCGATGTTCTTAAACACTTGTGTGTCTCCATCTAGATACATCACCTTCTCATACTCCACAAACTGCATGCATGCATGTATATATTGACATAAAATCATATTATAAATAAACACAAATATACATATATTAAGGGAGTGAGATTTTTACCTCCCAAAGACGAAGCTTGGAGTAGTTGAGGACGAAATAAGCCATGGAATAAGCGACTTCGTTTTCGGGGGGAATGACCGGTTCAATCTCACGGAGGATGCATCCCTGAGCCACCAAGATTTGACGGTGTTCCTCAGGCACGTCAGGGAGAATAACCACCACGAGAGGATAAGCACAATGTCTTAACAATTTGTATACTTGTTTTTGGCATTTTCATGGACTTTTTTGAAAATTCCCATTGAAATGATTGTCATACAACATAATGCTTTTTTTTATATATTGGTTGTTGAAGAACTCCAAAACAATAGAAGAGATACATTCAACATTTCTAAACTTTTCATCTCGCTCATAGAAATGAAAAGGTTCCATCAAAGGATTTGAAGAAAAGTTCATATACTTAAGCTTTTGAAAGACAATTCATTTGTCTTTTTGGATTAAAATATATATAATTTTACTTGAGATACTAAAAACTGCAAGCCATGAATAAGCGTATGTAGTCGTAGTTATGTCTTTAGATGTTTATACCATTTTAGAAGTTTTAAAAGATTAAAGAAAATACAGTTCACTTTTAGAGTCAATGTCTCATTTGCTCCTCTATTTATTTTAAGTTATTTTAATAAATTTTTAAATAGAAAAGTTAGGCAATGACATTATAAGTATATTTAATGCTAACAAAATTATCAAATCAACTACGTATGTTATAGTTATAGCCTGAATATGTATGTCATAATTGTACTAGTTATGTATGTAGTTGTACTATTTATATCATAGTTATACCGTATTTTGTAGTTGTACTAGTTGTGCCATATACACAGTTATACCAATTGATACTCTAGTTGGTCCAAATGAGGAGTATGGTCAGACAAATGAGGAGTATGGTCAGACAAATGAGGAGTATGGCCAGACAGGAGTAAGGTAAGATTAAAGTATATAAGACATTTGTCCTTATTTTTATCACTTTTCTATAAAACACAATGTGGAAGATAATTAATACTTATTTCAATCACCAAAATATTAATGTTTGGTATGTTCTAAACATATAAAGTAATATGTGTAATTTTTCAATTGATAAAACAATTTGAATTTACCAAAAAAACGTTTTGTGGAAAAATGGCACAAATGATGTATACATAGAAATTATAAAAAGAATGGTAAACAAATATGATTGTTGATAAAAAAAAACAAATGATTTTTGTACATAGATTTATGAAATGTATAACAAATGGTTATAACAAGAACGAGTTGGTGAACACATGAAGTAATATGTGTAGTTTTTCAATTGATAAAACAATTTGAATTTACGAAAAAACGGCTTTGTGAAAAAATAGTACAAATGATATATACAACGAAATTTGATAGGTGTTTAAGTCATAATATGTGTTTATCGCCTATGGTCTTCTTATGTTTTCGGATTACTCCTATGGTTTTAGTACTTTTCTATGGTTTTTCTTATGTTTTCAGATTATTCCTATGGTTTTAGTAAATAAATAAAAAAGCGCGTTAAAGACCAAATTTATGAAGAAAAGATACAACAGTGGCGCTACGATCATGATAAGGAGATAATGACATTGGCTAAGCCTATCTGGAGATATAATGGTTTTGCTAAAGAATCAGTGGTTGTGAGGTCTAAAAAATGTAGTGATGTGAGATCTGTGAGGAGTGATCAAGAGAAGAAAGTAGAAGAAGAAGCAGAGAAAGATGTGGTGGTTTCTACTTGAGCTGATCCAATGGGACTAGAATCTGTCTCTCTCGTTCAATTCCTTGCAGGCGACATGGTCTTGATGACTCTTACCTGAAACAAAGTTGGAGCTCGGCCTCGATGGAGGATAAAAAAATTCTCGAGGAGATCTACAAGTCTATGTACAACAAGAAAGTAAAGTATGTGTAGCTCGAGACCAAGTTTTCTTATGAGTGCACTTCAAGGATCTTTAATTCTTCATAATCAACAATTTTGTGTTTAAGTCATAATAGGTTTTATCGCCTATGGTTTTCTTATGTTTTCAGATTACTCGTATGTTTTCAGCGGAATTTTGCCAAGCTATGACTTGTAGTTGCAACATTGTTTCCATTTTATTCGGAGCTTCGTTAGGTTTCTTTTGGATAAATATTATTGAGTGAGTCATAAATTTACCGAGCATGAGATTTCCTTTTTTTATCTGAAGCAATGTGACTTAGATACGACTCACAAACATATGAATAACTCACAAACATATGGTCTAGTTTCTACTGACATTGTTGGGTTAATGGAATAATCTATTTCTTTGATTTCGAAATGGAACATAAAAGAGAAACAACGTTCTCTTTACTAGATTTTACTGAAAAATACAAGTGAAACTGTTAAGTGATATTGTCCCACATTGGAAGTTGGTAAAATAATAAACTAATATATATGGTTATGGCCAATCCACTCATTGACCAATTGGTTTTGAGTTGGAAGCCCATAAGAAACCCAAACTTAGTATTTGTGGACACACTAAGGAGGTTTAATATGAAGAGACCAAACGAACAAAGAATCCATGGTTCCGTTTGCGTCTGATTATGCTTGGTTGGAATGTCCTCTTAGGAAATAGAAGCAGTGACTCAGTTGCAGGATCAACTACATCACCAAATACAAATATATTAGGCAAGAAACCATAGAGCAGCAAAATGTACAACTTTGCAGTAACTAAAGTCCAAAGAGCAATTAATTCAAGCTAGACTATTCTTTAGATTCTGGATATAACATTCTTGACACAGTATGCAACTCAAGCAAAACATAGCCAGACATAAGAGAAATGTTTAGGTTTCCTAACTTCCTAAAAACTTTTAATAACTCTTCATGATCTCAATTCAAGAACCAGAACACCACACCATAACTCAGTAATTCCAAAAGCAGTAAATGGATATTAACATGACTTAATGAACGAAAACTTGCAGAACTTGCAGATCAGTTGGAGATAGGACCAAAGATTTACGTAATTGGATACAGTGGCGGATCTAGAACTTATTTTCACCCGGTGCAAAGCTACAAAATTATCAAAAAATATACCATAAATTAATATATCAAGAGGGGCATCATGAAAAATCATTAAAGAATTACACTAATTTTGAAAAATTCATGGTGGGCAAGTGCCCCACCCAAATCCACATTGCCTCCGCCCCTGATTGGATATTCCATAGGAGCTTACCGTGCTTGGGGTTGCCTAAAACACATACCTCACATGCAAGCATATTACTCTCAAATCGAAAGTGATAAGTTGTGAACTGTTTAAGTAACTACTTAAGTGTTTCGTCTTATTTCCAGGCTATTCGGCATGGCTTTTCCATATTACTCTTATTTTTTTTAAACTAAAACTATCATATAATGGTAATAGCATGTCCAATTGTTTCACATTATATATGGACATTAACAGCAATAGCAAATTTTTGGTAGAAAGTTCTAAGTTCATCATGTTGTGTTTATAACTTGATATGGAATGTGTAGAACATGATCTGTATTATGAGCTTTGTAAGTTTTAAATGTTATTAATTAATGGGAAAAACCCCGAAAAATACCCCAACTAATTTATTTCTGCTAGAAAAATACCTAAACTTTTTGCGTTGCCAGAAAAATACCTGAACTAAATAATTTTGTTCGTTTAATACCCAAACTTTCGAATTGTGAAAGTTTTACACATCCGACTTAACGGATGTTAACCTCCGTTTACTGACCGTTAACGGCATTAAAACTCCGTTAAGTCAGATGTGTAAAATTTTCACAATTCAAAAGTTTGGGTATTAAACGAACAAAATTATTTAGTTCAGGTATTTTTCTGGCAACGCAAAAAGTTTAGGTATTTTTCTAAAAGAAATAAATTAGTTGGGGTATTTTTCTAACAGAAATAAATTAGTTGGGGTATTTTTCGGGGTTTTTCTCGAAGTTTATTTATAGAGGAATTCCCTCATATACCACTCTTTGAAGTTTTTTTTCTAAAAATACGACCTTAAAGTTTTTTTTCCAAAAATACCACTTTTTTTCCTAAGTTCCAAAAATACCACTTTTTTAAAAGTTGATTTTTATGGTTTATAATTTAAATTTTTTGGGTTTGGGTTAACTATTCCAAAATTAGGGTATAGTTTTAGGGTGTAGGGGTTTGGGTTTGGGGTTTAGGGTTTAATTTTGAATGTTAAAAATGAATTTTTTAAAAAGTGGTATTTTTGGAACTTCGGAAAAAAAGTTGTATTTTTTGAAAAAAAACTTCAAGGTGGTATTTTTGGAAGAAAAACTTAAAAAGTGGTATTTTTGGAAATTGCCCTTATTTATATAGTGAAGTCTCCATTACCAAAACTTCTTAGCTTTCGATGTGGGAATCTGAAGTCTGAACAAGACCCATTACGCCATTACTAAATTTTCCCTTTTTTGAGTATTACAAATTTCCTTTACTACCATTTTTTACATTTATGTACACGGTATAATATGTATGTATTTACACGTTGATAAATTAATCACAGAATAATGGATTGAATTCCGACTCGCTAAATCAAACATTAATTATTACTAATCATCAATATTCTGATAGGTATCGTGATACATATGTCATTGAAGAACCTATATCTTTGGTTTGTCATGTTATTTAAACAACAACATAGATGACCATATGGTAAGGTAGTAACGCACACTAGAAAAATTGGATCTTTTCTATGACTTTGTAATTTTTCTTGTAGTTTTTCCTTGTTACACACCTATCTTTATAGTCACAATAGTTTGTTAGCTACACACAAACAAAAATTCACGCATTTTTAGAAGGGAAAAACCCCGAAAAATACCCCAACTAATTTATTTATGTTAGAAAAATACCTAAACTTTTTGCGTTGCCAGAAAAATACATGAACTAAATAATTTTGTTCGTTTAATACCCAAACTTTTGAATTGTGAAAATTTTACACATCCGACTTAACGGAGTTTTAATGCCGTTAACGGTCAGTAAACGGAGGTTAACATCCGTTAAGTCGGATGTGTAAAATTTTCACAATTCAAAAGTTTGGGTATTAAACGAACAAAATTATTTAGTTCAGGTATTTTTCTGGAAACGCAAAAAGTTTAGGTATTTTTCTAGCAGAAATAAATTAGTTGGGGTATTTTTCGGGGTTTTTCCCTTAATTAATACAAGACCGATGTTCAAAAAAAAGTTCCAATCGTATCGTCATTTGACTAATTTCTCTTGTAAATAAAAAAAATAGTTAGAAATAATAATAAAATCTGGTGGCAGTTAAAACCCGTGACAGCTGCGACTTGTGAGACCCCAGAAGGACAGTGACACGCAGCAACCCCGGAGTTGAAAAACTCAAAATTGAAACAAGTTTATTATTAATAGATTTTCGGCTAATCAATTTACTCTTTAATTAATTTATTGTCTGAACAAGAAACTTTAAAAAAACCAGAGCGACAATTTGCTTGCTTTTCATTCAGTAAAAAGCTGATGCTTACGACTCTATCAAACCTCACTTTTTCTTCTTCTGCTCTCAAACTAAATCTTCCTCTTCCTCAAGGGCATATTCGATTCCAACACAAACCTTGTATTTGGTTGGTTGATCCAATAATCAGACCAAGGTAAGGGGTCTTTACCCGTCGCTTGCGGCATTGTTCGGATTATGGTCTGTTTTTGTCTTCTGCTATTGGATTTCATGTTTCGATTCTCTATCTAGTTTGTGTTTTGTTGCTAAATTGGTATGTTTAGTGATCTAGGGTTTTGACTTGCTACGACTCTTTCTCTGATTTTCTCTATTGTTGTTGAGAAGAATTTGTATTTCAGATATTCTCGGACAGATCTGCAAGAGCATCCAAATTGGTTAGACATCTGCTAGTTTTTTTTTATCTAAACTCTTGAGGTCTAAGCATCAGAGAGGATGACAAGGGTTACACGCGATTTCCGGGACAAAGATGTTGTTCCTGCAGTATCAGCAGATGTGAAATTCGCTACAAGTAGATTTCCTAGTTATAGAATTGGGGCTAATGATCAGATTTTTGATGCCAAAGATGACCCTAAAGTGCTTTCAATGAAAGAGGTCATTGCGCGTGAGACAGCGCAGCTCTTGGACCAGCAAAAGCGTATGTCTGTTCGTGACCTCGCCAATAAATTTGAAAAGGGCTTGGCTGCTGCTGCTAAGCTATCCGAGGAGGTCTCATATTCCCTTATCCTATCTTTTTCTTTTTCCTTTTCTGTTTGGAGTTTTCAAGTAAGCATCTCAACTTAAGTAAGACTGTTATTTGTTTTGTTAGGTTTTCAAATTATCACCACTAAAGTTCCCTCCTTTGTTGCCTTCACATAATAGATGAAATACTAGCTAGTCTATCTTGAGTTGATTTTGCATGTTTATGTGAGTTTTTTTTATGGAGTTTCCTAATTAGGATCTAAACACTGGCTTTTACAATTTTTAAAGCTAAATTAGTTATTTGCGCAGGCAAAACTCAAAGAAGCAACTTCCTTGGAGAAACATGTTCTTCTAAAGAAACTTCGAGATGCATTGGAGTCGCTAAGAGGACGTGTGGCAGGTAGAAACAAGGATGATGTAGAGGAAGCCATTGCCATGGTTAGTCATTCCTTTGTATGAAAGAATGGTTCTCTTGCAATCTAACCCTTAATTCTTTCAGCCATCAATGATATATAGCTCGGGTACTTATGTGGGTGGTATATTTTGCCGATGCCTTTCTGAAATCCGATATGTGTTTTTTACCTTTTCAATATTGCTTTCCTAAGTTGTCTCGCAAACCCACCACTAACTTATTTTCCCCGTTCCTCTATGTCTCAAGTATGTTTGAAATTTTGGTCTCTGCTAGGTTGAAGCTCTAGCTGTTCAGTTGACTCAGCGAGAAGGAGAGCTGTTCATAGAAAAAGCGGAAGTGAAGAAGCTGGCGGCCTTTTTGAAGCAGGTAAAGTGTGCTTTTTGGTGGTGACAGATTTTCTTTTCTCGTATCATTTGAGGTGAATAGTTAGGAGATGTCTATGTCATTTTCACTCGAAACAACCAATTCTTATGAAATGGCCCTTGAAGTAGCCAGTTGATGGAGAGAGCTTTGATGCAGTTTATCTTTTTGTTTTTATTTAAGTAGTTTATCTTTTATTACTTTAGATAAAGAACTTTGATGCAGTTCCGTGCAGACATTATCTTTCCATTTCCAATTCTCAGTTAGTGTTCTAATATTGCATGGGAAATGAAGTTCTTTGGTTTCTCATCCGTACTCTTTTTCTGTTGTCCGTTGTCAATTAGTGGTTACCATTTGGTCTGGCTTAAAAACTATGCACATGTGTTCTAATTTTCTTGCTGATTAGTGGTGGGATTTTTTGATCAGGCGTCAGAGGATGCTAAGAAACTAGTTGACGAGGAAAGAGCTTTTGCGCGTGCTGAGATTGAAAGTGCAAGAGCAGCTGTACAAAGAGTGGAAGAAGCCCTGAGAGAACATGAACAGATGTCTAGGGCCTCCGGGAAGCAGGTATTTAGTGATGACTTCTATCATAATCTAGTAAATGTCATATGCTTAGAATGTTGATTCATGTACACTTGTAGATATCTCCAGCTTACGCTGATTTCACCTTGGCACATGTAAATCAGCTTCTTGTTCCAGTCCTTTCAGTTAAATAACCCATGTAAACATAGTATTGTTTACTATTTCATATCAGGACATGGAAGATTTGATGAACGAAGTTCAAGAAGCTAGGAGGATTAAAATGCTGCATCAGCCAAGCAAGGTGGGTAGATGAAGGGTGGTTTATATGTGGGGTGAAAATGGCTTGATCTGTCTGTCTAAGTCGATGCTTTTGTAGTATCTTGTGTTGTTTTTGATAGGTCAAATCATGTGCATTGTTTTAGGTAATGGACATGGAATATGAGCTTCGAGCACTGAGGACTCAGCTTGCAGAGAAATCTAAACATTTTCTTCAACTACAAAAGAAGGTTACTTGGATTTGATATTCCGTTTATACACACATATGTAATTAGTGCATTCCAGGTTCTTTTGACTGTTATGTGGTTGATAAAGAGATTGATTCTGACACTGGATCACACTTCTCTGTAATTCAGCTTGCAATGTGCAGAACGAGCGAGGAAAATATATCTCGTATATATGAAATAGATGGCACTGAAGCTCTAGGTTCTTGTTTGCGGGTCAGACCTTGCTCTGATGATGGTCATGATCTTTCCAAGTGTATGATGCAATGGTACCGCTCATCTGCTGATGGCAGCAAGAAAGAGCTTATATCAGGTCTGCTCACCTTTTGCATTTTTCTTCCTTGAATTGTGTATATATTTTATCCATGTTTCTATGATTACATAAACTGGTGAGCTTTTCCTAATGGAATCCAAATGCTAAAAGGCTCTGGTTCTGTGCTGAAAGCTCGTAAATACATTTTAGATTGTTTCTTTAATGATCTCGGGATCAGGAACGATCACTCAAACCACTGGTGTAATTAGAGCCAAACCAAGTTTGACATTGTAATCCTGATTGGGGAAATATATTTCCTAACTATATTCCTATCTCAGGGGCTACAAAATCAGTTTACGCTCCTGAGCCTTTTGACGTTGGACGAGCCTTGCATGCTGATATCATTTATGATGGCCATGTGATTTCATTGTCCACAGTGGGAAAGATTGATCCAGGTTTGTTGTTATGTTATTCCCTGGAAGGGGTTCTTGTTTATGTTGACATGATCAAATGGTTTGTGTAGGTTGTGTTGCCTAGTAGACATTATTCTCTTTATAATTCAATGTTACCACTACTTACCCTAAGAAAAAAAAAGAAACTATATCAAATTAACCATGCATTATTATTTTCATGAAAAAAACAACTATGACAAATTAATGAAAACGGTACGGATTTCATCATTACTAATTGAGAAAAAAACATCTTTAAAAAGTCATTATTTGTGCAGCTGCTGGATTGGGTAGCTACGTCGAGGCATTAGTACGGAAACACGATGTTGATTTTAATGTAAGATTTCTCTGACGCTAATGATATATACACATATATGTATACCATACATAGGATGGATTGGAAATATTAGTTTTATAAGAGTATGTTGCACTAGCTAGTAAATATATATTATAGTTCCCCATGTTGTAATTTGACAGGTAGTTGTGACTCAGATGAGTGGGGAAGACCATACATCAGAATCTATCCACTTGTTTCACGTTGGTAAAATGAGGATAAAACTTTGCAAGGGAAAGACGGTGATTGCAAAAGAGTACTACTCTAGTGCAATGCAGGTAAGCGATGCTCGCCTCTACTCTTTTCTCTCCTAAATCGACATCTTTGAAGGGACCCTTAAAGTCATAATCTTTCATCATGGTGAGTAGCTATGTGGAGTGAGAGGAGGTGGAAACGCTGCAGCTCAGGCAATGTATTGGCAGGCAAAGAAAGGGGTTTCCTTTGTGGTAGCTTTCGAGTCTGAGAGAGAAAGAAACGCTGCGATCATGCTTGCACGCAGATTCGCTTGTGATTGCAATGTAAGAATTATTATTTCTCCTTATCAATAAAGATGGAGTTGGAAACTATGAGTTTGTAGAAGAGGTGTTGATTTTGAGTATGAAACTGATGTGTTGCAGGTGACGCTTGCCGGCCCAGAGGACAGAACAGAGACGGCTCTTAACTAAGTTGTGATTAAGTATTCGTAAGAGCTATTTGTTTTGTAGTTTATATAGGGTTTAGGCATTTGTTGAAATTGCAGTTGTTGTCTGTTGTGTGTAAAATATGAAAGAATCAGTGGTGTTGAATCTCTATATAACGGCTGGCTTGTTTTGTGGCGAATCTTACTTGACACTTGAGGAATATAACAGAAATGGCTTGTTTTCACTAAAGATGAAAATGTGATTTACACACTTGTCTTGCCTTATTTTAAAGAAGAGAACTAGAAACAAAAGAAATGAAAGAAGTATGACAAAAGCAGTAGATATAATTCATATCCATAAAATATCCAAACTCAATTGGATGAAAATGTGATTACATACTTAACATGTTCATAAGGGATCGATCTTACAGAGGTTCCAATGTTGTAAAACCAAACAAAAAAAGGGAAGAACGCATAGATCATCACAGCTACATGTTAGGGCTTTTGTTTCTTCGTGAACAAGAGACTGATAAGTCATCCAGCGAACAGAGAAGAGCAACTTGAGCGTTTTCTGAGGCACAGTATTTCTTGAACACTGCTGATGATGCAGCCAGCATCGATGGACCATTGGATAAGTCCTCGCTCAGCCAGGTAGAATACCATATTCTCCATCTCAATGCCATAGCGAGCAAGGAACACAAAAGGCGTTGGAACAGTGATGCACCGTTGGACTTGTCCTAACTTCTCCATAGCCAGGACCTGTTCTCTGTCGGAGATGCAAACGAAATCATGAACCTCAGGAGCCCAAATCTCCTCCTACTTGCAGGATATTCCTAACAACTGAAGCTCCCTTCTAGGGACCTCTTTGGAAGAAAGAAATCTGTCAATGAGGTTAATGGTGAGGTAAAGTGTCTCTGGCATCAGCTCAAACTTTCTGTGTACTTCTATAAGCCAATCGATCTCATGTTCTCGTTGATTTCAGGCTGTGATGCCATATAGTATCTGATTCTCCCATCCTCTTCTACAGCCTTGTACAACTTGAACATGTCATCTACGTATTCCACTCGCAGCCTTTTCGCAACAATAAAAGAGAGCAAGATTACATCATCGAAAGAATTTACCTTGCTCCGAGCTCTTAAGGTTGCGGTAAAAGTCTTGGATCCTCCTCTTGTTTTGCCTTTGACTGTTTCTGCTGAGGATTTTTATGAGTTGAGAGAAAACAAAAAAAAAAAGATCAACTAAACAAGTTTGAATCACCTTTCCGGCTGCAATATTGACGAGATTCCTATTGTTCCCAACATTTTCTTGTACCGACATTTGTTTTCCCCATATAATCAATCAATTAGCACAAAGCCATCACTAGTCGGTTCTTAAAATGATTAATTTTCTTGAATATCGAACCATGAGAATTCAGTTGCAAGAACATATCAAATGATCAAGATCCAGAGCAAACGGGGAGAAATAAAAACCTGCGATGATTCTTGACACCATTTGTTCGTTTTCAGTGATCGAAAGCACCGCTCCTCCGATACTCGTTGACACAGAGGGAAAAAAATCACGGAGACGATTCCTTCCCGTTCCCGCTTCAACCCTATCAGACGCCACTCTCTCTTTGGTCACAACTCCAAACATGATTGATAGTGCGTTTGGCGTTAGCGTTGGGCTGGCAATGTGATGCCTCTTGTGTATATAAAGGCATGGTTATGGTTTGAGAGGGAGTAGCAAATAAGAGATAGAGTAAGAAGAGAAAACTTGTATTAGTCTAAGCTTACAAGACTTTCTAGATACATACAGATTAGTTGCGTGTGCATGGAGTGCTAGTAAAGGGCTTAGGTGTTAAACACTAAAGAATCTCGGGAAAACGGCCAATTTGGACTTGGACTATTCAAAATGTGCTGTTTTGAATTTGGTCTTTTGAATAAGGCCAATATCAACCCAACAAAAAAAAAATTCAAATTCCGTATCCAAACTCTTTTATTTTGTGTCAATACGGATATAACACTAACGGTTTTTGCAGATTTTAAAGTTTGATTTCGTATTTTGAGAGAAGAGAAGGAGAAGAAGATCGATAAAATCAATTTAGGAAATTTTCAAGTGATTTTTCAAGTGACTAACGTATCGGCCATATTATTATTCCGTTAGTGTTGATTAACGGAAAGTTAGTCAAGGTCCGTTTTGGCACAAAAAAAAGAGTTTGGGTACGGAATTTGAATTTATTTTGTGTTCGAGATGTACTAGTCAAATTCCAAATTTCCGTTAGTGTCCAAATTTCGAGTTTCCGTTAGTGTTGATTAATGAAAGTTAGTCAAAGCCCCTTTTGGCACAAAATAAAAGAGTTTGGGTACGGAATTTGAATTTATTTTGTGTTTGGGTTGATATTGGCCTTATTGAAAAGACCAAGTTCAAAACGGCACCTTCCGAATAGTCCAAGTTTAAATTGGCCGTTTTCCCAAAGAATCTCTATTGTAAAACTCAATCAAATCTAGTGAATTCCGAGCATGGCTCGGCGAGATGTAGCTGTCTAGTTAATGGCATAAACTCATTAACTCTAGCTCTTCTCTCTTATTCCTCAAACACAAATACTCTGTTTGATCTGTTTGCGTTCTGTTTCTTGACCAAACTATTATTCAACTCTCTAGTGTTCTTTGTTCTTGGTTTGTTGGTGTTTCTCCAAAGAAAAGTCGAGAAGTTTGATGAGCGAGGTGATTATACTATGTGGAAAGAGAAGCTTATGGCTCACCTCGACATCCTTGATCTGAGCATTGCTCTAAAGGAAGCTGAGTCGTCTAAGACCACGGTAACAGTCACTGACTATGAAGGTAAAGTAGTTGACGAAACTGATAGAAAGGAAGAACTTTTAGATGAAAAGAGAAGGAAAACTGATAGAAAGGAAGAACTTTCAGAGCATGAGATAAAAGGAAGAAGATGACTCTCCTTTTAAAAACTGACGGAGAGGCAGTTTTAAAACCTTAGAGAAGTTATCTCCGGTTGGTTTTCAAAAACTGACACCGGTTTAGCGAAACAGCAGAGGTAATCAAAACCAAAAACGCAGCGTTTTGGGCCCAAAAACGAAAGGCTTTTTTCAGCCCATTTAGATAGTCCAAAAAGATATTTAATTGGGCAGGCAACGACCCTTTAACCAAAGCCAAAGCCAAAGCCCACGCCCGGCCAGGCTCGGTTCGGTCGGTCGGTCGCGTGTGTGGGATTCCCCTTCTCTCTCTCATGGTATATAGCCTTTGTTATGTTTTGAACAAAGGTATATGTGTGGCTCCTTATATACCACTTGAAAAATTCCCAAACTTTAGATGTGGGATATGTTACATGTCACTCACTTAAACCAAAAGCTTTTCTCATTCACTTTTCTACCAAATTTGGATAAGACAAATGCCCAATACAAGGCCCATTTGTTTAACCAAAATATTGGTTCCAACAAAAAGTTGGGTTGGGGCGAGTAAAGACTGGACGGGATGCGGGTAAGAGCTGGGACGGGATGGGTATGGGTTGGAATAGAACGGGGGTAAGGGTTAGGATGGGATGAGTAAGGGATGGGACAAGGCATGCGCTATGGTACAGTTCGTATTCGTTAATTGAAATAATAAATTGATTTTGTGACGTATCTTGCCATACTAGACCAGTTTTGTAGCCATACACTTTTAGAAAATTACAAAAATAACCCAAAGAAGTAAGTAAAATCCAAAAAGATCAGCCTAGGAAGCACCAGTTAAAATGTGAAAAGATATGAGGTGTTGACATGATCATAACCCAAAGAAGTAAGTAAAATCCAATAAGGTTTATATTTGAAACTTCAGAAAATGTTTCTAATTCACTTTTAAGTGAATATTCTTTTGAGTTTTGCACACCAAAATTGCATTTGAAACAATCAAATACCAACCATGGTATAATATAATTTTGATTTGTTACAATTATAAATTTTGTTTTGGTTTGATTTAGTTTGGTCTGAAAACTGAGTTGTCTATTTTCCGGCGTGTTTCTCCAGCGGACTTGAAGCTATTCTCTTCACTCATCCATTCGTTGAGTACATATTCGCCTTTCTAATTTCTTCAAGTTTAAATATCGAAATTTTGAAGAATGATTATTTAAAACAAAATGAAAAGGTTACCGGACAAGGATGCCATATAGATTGAAGAAAAAGACATTCTTAACTTTGTTGAAGCAAATACGGCTTACTATAAGAAGGTTAGAGTCGTCCATTTTTGTGGATTCATTTCCTAAATCTCTCTCTGGTAAAATCATGAAAAGAAGTATGAGCAAGAAAGATCATTTTTTTTTCCTAAGACAAGATCTTGATCAGAGACAAGATCTTAAGCCAATAAGTAGTAGAAGAAACCATGATTCTTGATCTTACAAGTAATTACGTGGTTGTCTAACGGGTTATGAACCTTTTGTCGTGTAATATAATTTCTTTTTATTAAAAATTTCTATCAAGTAATCAACACTCTTTGGTTTTATTATCCCTTCTTTTTACTTTAGTTAATAATTTCGTTTCAATTCTTCATTCGAAGCAATCTTACCTCTCCTAGGGATTTCAATCCGCAAGAGCATCTCAAAATTTTCTAACAAATGAATCACTTAAGATAAAATCAACTCAACTTTCTCAAGCTGCAAAATATTACAAAAACACACCTTTTTTTTAGTAAATCACCTATAAGCAAAAATAACCCAATATTATGTCATCGAGAGTATGCGCTTTTACTTGGATGTTTGGTGAAACCAAGCCAAGTGAATTTTTTTTATGATAGGTAGAGAAAGATCATTTACCTTTTGCTTGCTTGCTTGAGTGCTAAAAATCAGCTCTTTGTGCTCATATTAGGTATTTTTATTGCCAAGACTTAGCTCTAAGTCGATTAGGCAAGCGCTAGAGGTGTTGTTGCCTGTGTCATAATGCCTCACAATCGTGTCACTCCCATCGTTTAGGAAAGACCTAGGGATGATTTGTCTATTAATTACGTTTTGGGGTTTCATATCCTTTTTAATATCCTTTTTATAGTCATATTAGTGATTTTCATGATTTTTGTTAATGATCTTACTAAAAGTTATATATATATATATATTTATATTTAGATCATATTATATTATGATTGATCTTTACATAATGTGTTTCTTTATTTTTTCTTGATTCTTGTGGTGTTAAAGCCAGAGTGGATATAGATACTAGAGCTGTTATTGGACAAGAAACACTTGGGAATGAAATGGTGTAACATTCAACAGAGTCTTTCGTGTCTTCTCTATTTTTTGCAATGTCTAACCCAAGCTCTTATCAATGAAGTGTTTCATTTTTCGAGACTATCGGAGCTATTGCGGTGCAAGGTGTCGATAGGGGACTATAATACAACTGTTAGTGCAAATGGAATGGTGCTTCAACTCAAGTTCAGTGGGGTTAAGATATTGTGGGAGAAAGATAACAAAGAGGGAAAGGAACAATGAATTAAGTAAATTGAAGATCATTCTCAATTTACTTAAAGTTCCATTTTTTTTAAAAAAAAAAATTTAGTATAAAGATTCATTTATGTGACTCAAAATTAGCTTCAAGAACGATACCAGAAACCTTTCATGATGAAAAGCAGAAACTTGAAGATAGAATTAAAGACTTGAGATTTAAAGACCGTGGAAAACATCAAACAATTGGAAGCTCTTTATACCGAATGAGAAAATCTTCATTTCGATGATATTGCTCCAATACACATAATCAAAGTTTTTAATCAAAATGCATAATGTTGTATGTAAGTGTGGATCCTATTCTGAAATAATCTTATGGTATGTAAGACTTTCTATTAATGCTTCCTAATATTGTATTGTTATGATTTAAAAAAAAAGCAGATTACCTGCACGGGCGCGGGTACCACCTGTTTAGTTGATGAGCATGCATTGGTTTCGATGATATTGCGCTAATATCGAAGATAATCGATGTTGTTACTTAACGTGCATAATTTTTGAAGTTAAGATTAAGTTTAGAATCGGTTATGCATTACGTGTATCGTTTTCAATACTTTAATCAAATATCCTCAAAACTCTTATGGTCAAGTTATGTATTGCAAAATTTTGTTTTATTAATAGTTTATAAGCTTTGTTTTATTAATGGTCTGTAAAACTTTGTTTAATCGTGTTACTGTGTCCTTTATATTGCATAAAATCTATGTTTTATAGCGATTTCTTCTCTTGGTTTATTTAAGTTTGGTTTTTTAATATATTTTTTAAGTTTTTTTCCCGCGCCCTTGGTTTATTTAAGTTTGGTTTTTTATATATTTTTTGAGTCTTTTTCCCGCGTAGAGCGCGGATACCGCACTAGTTAGATATATATATACGTGTTAAAAAAACTGTGCAAACATGATTGGAGACGAATTGACTCACTGCATTAGATTTAATTTTGTGCTAAGAGAGAGAAAACCATTGAAGAAAATAAAAAATCATTTATGCACTCTACCTACGCCTTTAGCCACCAAACTCGTCAGGAGTGCATGGTCATTTTACAAGTCTTCTGACTTACTTCCACTTGCCTTCTCTCTTCCTTTTCCATTCACTTAATTATGCCTTCTTTTTTGTATATACACTTAACTCGCCCTTTTTGAAAAGACAAAACTTTTAGTGGTAATTTTGAAACATATTGGTATTTATGAAAACAAACTCCAAAACTACGTTGCATAGAAACTCCGTCCGAAGTGCGTTTCCCGTTTTGAAATCATTTCGGAAACGGAAAGAAAACGCTCGAAAACACGGTAGAAACGCGTTTACAGAAAATGCTGATTTGGAAACGTTTGTTTCCATTTTGGAAACGCAACCGGAAATGTCATTTATGATTTAGAAACAATTTAAGTATAGATATTAAAAATATAAAGCTCTATTTGTTATTTTTAAAAGTTTAGAAACCTAATTATAATTATAATAACACATAAGAGAAGAGATAAGCAAGGTGTACTTTTTGATCTTTTCCAATTGCAATAGATCTTGTCAAAAATAAAGTCGTCGTGTTCTTTTATTTCTAAGTTTTGAACATGCTTAGAGCATCAGCATCGGTGATATTTCAAAAGGATCACTTGAAAATTATGATTATTAAACAATTTATGGGTTTCTTTGTAGCCCAAATTGGATCAGATAAGTGATCCGCTAGCTACAGTGATATGGTACACGTGTCGCGATATGAGTGAGCCACGACCTAAAAACAATTCTCATTTGCTCGAAACCCTTTTCTCTTTCTTTCGAAGCCTCCTCTCTCTGGCGATTCATCTCTTCTTTGTGGTGATCTTGCCTTCTTGCTTCTGAATCATCCGTAAATGGTCACTGTAACTTCACCGGAACCATCAACAAAAACGAATTCATCGTCGTCGAGTTTTACGATCCTTGGTAATTTTGATTTTACTTTCGTTTCTCTTTCATTTCAATTGTTCAATCGAGAGAGAAATCTCATGAATTTCACTGTGAATTAGTGTTTAGAGTGTAGATTCAAATGGTGTTTAGCTGATTGATTTCGATTAGAAGTTGTTTGGTGATTTTGATTGATTCTGATCTACGGTTATGGACTTGTTTAGAATAATTATTTGAAAAATGATGTTTTGATTCATATTCCTTAGAGGTATTAGTGAAATTGGGTCTTCATGGTGTTTGTGTCTCTGTATCTCGCTGAAAATTTTGGTAGGAAGGAAGTTAGGAAATGGGGTGTATGATGCTATGCTACCATTCTTACATTCGTTCCTTTTTGTGTACTAAACAATTTCAGATTTGGTTTTTCTTTTGGATCCTTGTGCGGTTTTATAATGTTGTGTGTGTTTTTGATCTGACTTCAATGGTTTCTACAAGCAGAATATTTTGTGTCCCAAGTAATTATTGATGTTGAAGGAAGCTTTTTTAAGGAAATTGATTGACTTATTTTGTTGGTTCTAAAAATTTGTTTGGTGTATAATACAAGAAGTTGTTGGCATGGAATTTGTGTATGATCAGGGGCTGAATGGAAGAAACATCAGTCTGAACCTTGCAAACGAGAGACCAAGTGCCCCAATATCATCATTTGGTGATGGTGGCGGCTACGAAAACATCAAAGAGGAATTGAGAGAGAGGCACCAATCTTTCAGTAGTTGGTTAGCTTGTTTTCTCTTTGTTGCTCTGAGAAGATATAGTGATGCACATTCTACGTTTGATCTAACCCCTGCTCAAGTACTCATTTTTCACACAGTTTTTTAATTTCGATGTTGGCTACTTTTAGGCAATAAATTCTACCATGTTGTTGGAATTTGTAGGAGGAAGCCTTGCAGAGATTACCAATCTCCAATTCCATAACCGAGAAGCCGTGATGCTCTTTGTTGTGTTAATTTCTTCCATTTTCAATGAGTGTTTAAGGGAGGTTTTGTTGTGTATAGGTGTTGTTCAACAATGTACCACATAATTTATTATGTTGTCCTGTAATTTAGGGGAGATTAAAGTCATCTCTTAAATTGTCAGTAGGGTTTATGCTCTCTGTTTAATTAGTAACAAACAGCGATATTGAAACTGTTATGTTCTGGTTTTTTTTGTATGCTTTTAGTTCAAGTGGACATTAAAGAAGAAAGCTTCTCAAGTTCTTTACTTACATTTTGTTTTGAAGAAACGTTTGATCATTCAAGAACTCCATGAGAACAAGAACATGTCAGATTTATTCCGGATTTGTAGATTTGCTATTAAAATCAAATTCTTGAACTCGAAAATTGCGGTTTTGTATAGGTTAGAGATTGGTTGCATAGCTTGGGGATCTTTAATATGCATGGATCAGTAATTTGTGTTTACGATTTGTAATTCACCTTTGCGAAGTTATGAACCATAATAAATTTGTGTTTTTATAAAATCTTTTATATTTATTCATAGTAATTTGGTTATTCGTTGATTTTAATTTTTTTTATTAGGAAATATAAATTAGTTTTTTTTTTCTTATGAATTTGAAGTATCACCAATAAACACTAAAAAAACAGAAGTATCATATTGAGTTTCAATTAACAAAATTAATACTAAATAATGCTAGTGATATTCAAAAGAGTATCACCAATAATGATGCTCTTATGATCTTATGAATATTATAATGATTTAGTGATCGATCATAATGATACTCTCACACCCATAGGAAAACTATAATAATATAGATCGTGATCAATTTCTATGGAGGTGAAGACTTGATGATTTAATATTTATTCATTGGATTTCTATTGTTTTAAGTATTTTCATTAATGTGGTTTTAATTTGTTTGGTTCATTATATATATATATATATATATATATATATATATATATATATATATATTTCTTTGTATATATATCGGATTTGTACCCGTTTCTTTTTTTTCTTTCAAAAATGCGTTTCCGCGTTTCTTAAAATTTCGCTTCCGCTTACCCGTATAGCTCCAAAGCATAGTATTTATGAGAATTGCACTTTTTTTTATCTAAAAGATTAGAACGACTATGCATTTTTAGTAATTGCATTTCTCGTTTAATAGTAAGAGGATATGATTTTTGATTTAAACCTATAAAGACAATATTGAGATAACCCCAAAAAAGCAACTAAAGATCTCGAAATGTGTTAAAAAATAGATGGGAGAAAATTCCATCCTAAAGAAATTGGTCCAAAATGCAGAGATGGTCCAGTATTTTGCTTTACCGTCACCCAACAAAGACCTCACACACTAATCTCATTTCTTTATCTCCTTTTGAGGAGAAGTGAACACACACAAACAAACAAAATAAAGCTGCTTTCTTTCTTCGTCTTTTAAACACTTTGCATTCATTTGCTAAGGCGTGACGGAACGTGGAGGCGTCCTTGATTCCCCTGGAGGAGTCTGACCCTCTGATCCCTTCGACGGGTCATCAGACGATTGTCTTAACCCGTCATCTGTTGTTTCACTTCTATTCACATCCTCCATCATTCTCAGCACTTCCTGCATCACTGGACGTTGATCAGGAACTGTCGACACACACGCCATTGCAATCTGAAGAAGCTGAACCATCTCTTCCTCTATGTTGTGGTACCGCATCAGCTCAACATCAAACACTTCAGCTGTCCATTCTTCCCGCACCACAGAGAGTACCCAGCGGGGTAGATCAATGCCTTCTTCACCAAGTGATGCCTGGTTAGGCGATTTACCTGTCAACAGTTCAAGCAGTAACACCCCAAAACTGTACACATCTGATTTGAACGTCACTTTCCGAGTCTCGAGAACTTCAGGAGCATGATAACCCGCCAACCGGTTTGGAGGAGTTGAGTTACTGAACAGTTGATTGAGTCCATAGTCAGAAACATAGGTGTCTTGGTTTGGGTGTAGGAGGATGTTTGAGGCTTTGATGTTTCCGTGTACCAATTTTGCTGAAACATGAAGATGAGCTAAACCTCTCGCTGCAGTGATTGCTATTCTCATGCGGTTATCCCAATCTAAGGGTGTTCGTCCCGATCCACGGCTCCCTGAAATAACACAAGAGTTCAATTAACTTGGCTTTAGAGCTTCAAATTATAAATGTAGTTATTGTAGACGAAAATGTTCAAAGTATCAACCAGAAATGCAGCTTAATATTATAGTTCTTTTCTTAAACTGGGTTAGCACTTCAAGTGGCAAATGCAGTTTGAGTAGGCTAATATGTTGATATTCTACTTGGCAAAAAAAAAGAAAAGATCTAAAACACTTGACTTGACTCAGTTAGACAGTAGTTAACTTCAAGTAAAAGGATGGTGAGGATATGATGGAAGAGCCCATGTGGAAGAAAGTGTCTTTATCTTTTTCTTTATTTCTTTTCCTTCTATCCATCTTTAAAGAGTGAGAGAGAAGCAAAATTATGAATTATTATGACAATTACCAGACAGAACACATAATATGTCGGCAACCCCCTTTTCATTTTAATAATTGCAAAACAGCTACAGCTATATAACTACTACACTAATGAAATAAAGTGAAGTCAATTTATATATGCATTCTATATAAAATGTTTATGCAGTGAAATGGGAATGTTTTTCTTGACAGCTAAAGCATAAACCCAGAACATGTGGAAGTATCTATTAGAAAATATCATCAACGCATCAGGCTCTATCACTCAACCATAACCACCGGAACTCTTAAATTGAACAAGGGCCTAAAGATAAACTAAACAAAGAATCTATGGCAGTAGCAATTCACCAAACATGTTTGAGTTTAAATTTAAATGGCTTGTAAGTAAAACAGCAAGAGAAATAGAGACAAACCGTGAAGAAGAGCAGACAAACTTCCGGTGGGCATGTAATCGAAGACAAGAAGCTTCTCATCTTTGGAGTAGTAATAAGCCCTCAATGGAACAACATTTGGGTGTTTGATTTTGCCGACAATATCCATCTGTGCCTCAAACTCTTTCTTGGAAGCCAGAACATCCTTGAGCCGCTTCACCACCACCGTAGTGCCTTCCTCTAGCACCGCCTTATACGACGTCCCGACGCTTCCTTTACCCAAAACCTCAGCCGAAGCTCTCAACAAATCTTCCAGATCAAAACTGTACACTCCTCCTTCCGTGAACACCAGCTTGTTCCTCTCTGCTTCTCCTCCCATCCCGGAGGATGTCCCCGTCGCTTCCTCTTTCGACGAAGAAGCAATCGCCGCTGGAACATCCGCCGCCGGTTTCCTCTGTTTGGTCCCCGCGTCTTTGCTTCTTAGGCAGAGGAAGAAGAGCAGAGCAAGAAGGAGAAGACCCACGAGGGCGCAGGCGACGGAGATGGCAACAATCGCGGCCGTGGAGAGCTTGGACTTCTTTCTAGAAAAACGCGAGGGATTAAGGGACGAGGGAGAGGGAGATGGAGAGACGAAGAAGGGGTTGCAAGGCTTTAAGGGACCACCGCAGAGATCTATGTTACCTGCGAAGGACGCGGCGGGGAATCTGGACAATGAGGAGGGAATGGAGCCGTTTAGGTTGTTGTGGGAGACGTTGAAGTCGGTTAAATGGAGGCTGATGCTAGGGAGATTCCCAGAGAAGCGGTTGTTGCCGAGGAAGAGGCCAGTCAGGTGAGTGAGATTGTTGAGTGAGAAAGGAAGAGAGCCAGTGAAGTTGTTGGAGGAGATGTCAAGACGAATCAAGCCGCTTAACTGGGTGATAGTCGCCGGAAAGCCGCCGGAGAATTCGTTGTGCTGAAGATACAAGCTCCGGAGGTGAGTGAGGTTAGAGAAATCGGGAGGGATCTGACCGGAGAGACGATTGGAACGGAGACTGAGAACTCGGAGCTGGCTGAGCCGCCCGAGAGATCCGGATGGGATCTCACCAACTAAACCGGTACCTGGCAATCGGAGAGAGTAGACGGAGGACCGGTTGGGGTTGCATTCCACCCCAACCCAGTTGCAGGCCGAGTCAGACTCGTTCCACTGAAGACGCTTCTCGTGAGGAATCTGGTTCAGGAAGGCCAGGAGTGCCTGCTTCTCCCCAATTGACTCCGCCTTGGCTCCCTCGCTCCAAAACAAAATCGACACGAAACCCAAAACCAAAATGGCCGCCATCTCGAGATTTCTGCACAAAACGAAACGAATCTTTGCTCCTTTCCAAATTTGTCTGGTTACAAGAAGCGGATAAACAGGGCTTGCTGGAAACCAGAACCCATTTGTTCGGGTGGTGGGAGAGAAGAGAGAAGAGAGGAGAGAGAGCGAGAGTAGTGTGTATGTGTATGAGTCAATATGTGTCTATGTGGAGGTGTGGGATCGTGAAGTCTTTTATGAACAGCAGGAGACCGAATCAAAACTATCACGAGGGACAAATATGTTAAAAACAAAAAAATAAATCAAAAATAAAGTTTTTCTTTCCTTTTCAGGGGAGAAAAGGCTTAATAGGTTTTAATGGGTCATTAATAATTTGTTAGCTGGAAAAAAAAAAAAATTGAATGCTTTTGCTTGGATTAAGTTGAGGGCATTAAAATCAGACCCAAATACCCCAACTTAGAATCGACTCGAAAAACTAGATTCGGGTATATGGAGAATATATGTTATTTTATTAGCGTATCTTAAAATGATAGTCGTGGCTAACAGTTCCTATCTGCCTGTAAAGTTTAGTTTCTTGCGGAATAAGAAAACCTAAGAAGGTGTTATTCACTGATGGATTTTGACAGAGTTTAAATTTAACCAAAATCCACTGTTATTCAATGAATGATTTTAAATCTTACTTTAAAATCCAATGTTATTGGATATGATATTTGTAAAATCATGTCTTAATGATTTTAAAATCTTCTGTTATTCAATAGAAGATTTCAAATCTATAATTAAAATCTATTGTTATTCAACTTTAAAAGATTTTGGAAGTATTTGTTTTTTAATGGATTTGAAATCACTTGAGGATGGAGTTTAGTGAACAAATATTTAAAAATCAAATCTCAAGGATACTGCAGAGATTTTTAGAATCCACCCAAATAAACTCCATCAGAGTCTAAAATTTCAAGAATTTTAAAGCTTATGGAATTGATTACAAATCATTCATCCAATAACACCCCCTAACTCTATCTAATCATTTTCTTTGTAGGTGATTTCGCTTGAGCATAAACGTAAAAACACAAGCACTCAAGCTTCGGGGCTTAGTTCCGACCTCTAACTCGCCGGTGAATCTTTCACCGGAATTTCACTAGATCAGAACAACGATTACACTCGCCTTATCAATGGCGTTTCTAGGGTTTCCGATAACAGAGAGAATACAAGGAAGAAGAAAGAAGATAAGGTTGTTGTGAGTTGTTGCAAATCTGTTATATGCTCCTTGCTTTTATCTTCCTCTTATGTATATAAGTCTGCTTATTATTCTCCTTTGTTTCTTCGTGAAAACAAACCAATAATCACTTCCAATGGGCTTCTCAAGCCCAACTTCTTTTGTGTAGTCCGAATGGGCCATTAATGACAAGGCCCATTCGTGTGTCTGAGCCCAATAACTCACAAACTCCACCTTTGGAGTCAGACACCGTGACACATACTTGAAACCTTAGCCACTTTTGTTCTTGTTCTCTCTCGATCTAGTGACGGAGACAAATCGAAAAATAACACGATTCGGCTTCGACTCCGATGGTCCTCCTCATTCCTTATACCGCAGTCAATCCTACATCTCAACTTACTCAGGTAAAGAACAATCGATATGACTGCTCAAACTCTGAGAAGATCGTTGTAACATCCCTCACGCGATCTAGCGATCCGCGGTCAACGCTAGAAAATCTTAGTGTCGCGATCCTCATAAATTCCTTAGAGACAAGGCAAGGTAAGCCAAATCTCGTATGTTCCTTAGGAGAAATCGGTTTAGGACCAAGAGAATCAAGCTCCTGAGTGTTACCGAGGACTTGACCGGTTCGGTGAGGATCACGGACCGGGTGAGTGAGATCGTGTGCGGTCATGTACGAACCATGTGTGGCCCGGTACGAGAATTGATCGAGAACGCACGTACCGCATCCGAGTGTTAAGGACCACGGTAAGGGAACGATGGAGAGCGATCAGTACGTATCGGTACGTGATCACAGGATGGATGGTGGAAAGGAAAGTGCGGCGCGTGAGCCAGACTCGCGGCTAGGATCCATAACCAGACCGAGCCGGCGCGTGAATGGAACGTGCACGGGATTGGTTTCTTGGATCAGTGCCAGCGCATGGATCGGACGCAGGCTCGGACTGGCACGAGGCGGTCTGACGCGTGAACAGTACGCATGCCACTGGCTGGGCCATGGTCGCGGCTGTGCCACGTGGCAGTCATGCACTCGGGTTCATTGAACCGAGACTGACACGCCTCGGGTCCGATGTAGCGTCTGACGGCTCGTATCGAGCCGCAAACCGTGCCTGAACCGAGACATACCGGCTGGCTTGATCTTTTTGTCGCGTGTGACACGAGATCTCGGCTGCCGTGTGCACAGTTTCCAAAATGGGTGGCAGTGACACGTGTCATGCATGCACTCGTGCACAACTTTTCAAATTCCCTCCATTTCCTATAATTACACCCATTCACTCTCACAATCTCATTTATTTCTTTTTCCCACCGAAACTCTGTCGAATTCTCTCTAGAATTCCGACAATAGATCTCCTTTTTCCGGCTAGCTTTTCCGGCCAAGCTCCGCCGTGCCTCCTCCTCTTCTCCGATAAGACTCCGGTGCTATCCCGCTGAGTATGTTCATCTTCCGATTTGCTTTCTAATGAGATCGAGTAGATCCGGCGATAACTTCACCGTGACTTCATTTTCTAGTGAAGATTCCGGTGGTGAACCACCGTGACCTTTCATCTTCCGGCAAGATTTTCCGGTGGATTCTTCTTCTCTTTTCTCTCCGGTTGTTATAGTCTCCTATCTCTTATTCTTCTCCTTAGTCGCGGTAAGTCTTCGTGACTCTTTGTCTTCTCTAGATCTAAGTTTGCCTAATCGGACCGATTGGCCCTTTGAATCCGTGGATTCTTATGTTGGTGAATCCGGTATCTAATGTGACCTTTCATCTTCCTTTTAGTGCAAGATCTTCCAAGGTTAAGGTCTCTTCATCTCTCATCTCTGCCGCCGCCACCGATTCGTCTTCTCTCAAGGTGAGTTGGATCGCAAGTATTGATGAGTCGAATACTTGTTTGGTTGTGTTGAGATTAGGCCACGGGTTATGATGAGTCTCGTTGGTCATGTTGTATGATGGATCCTCATTGTTTTTGGGAACTTGGTTGCATGTTCTCATTGTTGTGCACGGGTACCTAGTACGGCCCGTGGGATATTCTTGTGTGATGCATACTTGTTGTTTGTGTGTTGCTTGCGTGATGGTTGATTGAACCTCATGATTGATGTTAGAATGGTTAGGTTCATTGGAATCATTATGCATTAAAATGCGGCCATAGGTTGTGGAACTCATTGGGTCATATGTGGGTAGTCGCTTGCGGATCAAGTTAGGCTATTCACGGTAGGTTGAGACTCGGTACATGTAGTGGTAAGGAGCCTATGAGTAAGATGATAGAATTGGCATGCATAACCGCGTCTGTGTGATCGGGTATGGGAGGGCTTCTTAATAACACTAAGGTTTGGGTATTGAGATACTTGGTAGAACGTGGTGAGGTTTGCTAAGTAAAGGACTCGGATTGGGTTGCCATTGAAACGACCCGACCCGTTTATTTTTATTTTTTAAACAATAAAACCTTGTTCTCGGACTAGCATTCCCATAAATGCTATCCTCAACAACCAAGCAATAATACAAACAACCAGCGGATAACAATAACAATTAAACCAGAAATCAATTCCATTAAACTAAACCAATCCAAGACAAATTCCAAATTTCACAAAACCAGCAACCTAACCAGGTTCTAAAACAGAAATGGAAAACAACAAAATCACACAGCACTAAACCGAGACAAAATCACACAACAAAATCAACAATTTTAACCTACCACCAAACAACCCTAACGAATCCACCGGCCCAGAAGCCATGGTCACGCACTCACCTCGAGTTAATTGGAAAGAAAACGGTAGAGCTGAGGCTAGACACGAATCCACGACAATCTCCACAAGAAATCTCCTCCAAAACTCTCAAGAACGAAACCCTAATTCTCAGAAACTCACAGGAAACAGAGAACTCCTCTCAAACTCTGTCTGCTGCGTTTTTGGGACTTGGTTCGCTCAAATGCGGCCAAAAACCCTTATATACGAAGCCCTAGGGTTTACCCAAACCGGTCCGGTCCAATTGAACGACTTAAATCGAACCAGAAAACCAGCCAATTCGAGCACCTGTCGATCGACAACCACTAGGTATGTCGATCGACAGCCCTTAAGAGCCCTGTCGATCGACAGACCACAAGTGTGTCGATCGACAGCCCCTCCATTTTACCAAAAAAAAAAATGGTTTACGGGCGTCACAATTCTCCCCCACTAAAACTGGATTCGTCCTCGAATCCGCTAACACTACCCACCAATCTACCCTGGCCTAACCCGCCAGCTACACCGGAGACTACATCTCCCAGACCTTCCCGAGGTTCACAACCGTCCTATGCACATAGACCCGTCTCAGACATTGATTGCCCATAGCTCATAACCACCATCTAGCTTTGGGATCGTCACCCCTCAGCTCTAGGTGTCTAGTATCAACCCACCTCAGTCCGCGCAGTCCTGACGGTGTTCGATACTCAATCATCTCCACACACCTCAATCCATCAAGACACACAGTCTATCAAGCTCTCGGTATGCAGAGATCTGCCAGATGTCGCAACCTCCCAAACTATCCCCATACCCTCACGATCTCAGTCCGCGCAGTCCTGACGAACGATCGGTATGCGGGGAACTCACTGTCCCCCGGAGAGACGCATCTCTCAAGATCTGCCGGAGACTAATCTCCAAGAAAGACCGAGGTCTAACTCTGAGCTATGCAATCAATTCCTAACGTCTATAATGCACCTCTGACCGGAACTACCTCCTAAGGTCTCACATGATATTCCCCTCCCGGAATACCATCACAATCGTGATCATCACAGATCACCCGGACCATCCCTCACCTCGGATGTCCCTGCAGAGTCTCTCCCGGAACTAGACAGTTCTAACCACCATAAAACTTCTATTCCGAGACTCTCTCTCACACACACACACACACAAACCGCTAGAGTCCCCACCGAAACTGGCAAGTTCTATCCACAATAAAACTTCCATTTCGGGGTTCTCTAACCACAAACACATGACTCTCAAAGTCAAACACATAAGAAAAACACTTTCTTATTCACTGGAAAAAGTCATAATCATTACACTTAATGAAAATACAGAAAATCCACAACCAAAAAACCTCACCACACACGGTGATCACAAAAACAAAACTGAAACTGGAAACCCCAAAGAGAAACGAATTCACTCTTCTGCTTGCTTCTCGAACCACTTCTTGAACTTCGCTTTCATCTTTGCCTCTGGTTCCCAAGTCTCCTCCTGAATACCGTCACAGTCCCACAAGACTCTCAACAACGACACTCTCTTCCGGCGCAGAACCTTGATACTTCTCTCAAGGATCCTAACCGGCCTCATCCCAACAGTCAGATTTGGCTGAAGATCTGCAGGAATCGTCACTGCTACCTCCTCAGAAGCATGCAAGCATCTCCTGAGTTTCGAAACATGAAACACATCATGGAATTTCTCCATAATCGGAGGCAGCTCCAACCGATAAGCAACTGGTCCCACACGTTCCACAACCCGGAACAGACCCATGTACCTCGTACTCAGCTTATCCTCGGATATGGACTTGTTCAGACCCCGCATCATCGCCATCTTGAGATACACTCGATCTCCGACTGCAACTCCAACTCTTTCCTTCTTCTATCAGCATAACGCTTCTGCCGATCCTGAGCCTCTTTCATGTTCAGCTTCACAACACGGATCTTCTCCGTCGTCTCCTGAACAAAATCAGCCCCAAAGATGCTCCTCTCCCCCACTTGGGTAAAACATAGCGGAGTACGACATGACCTCCCATACAACGCCTCGAAAGGAGCCATTCCGATACTCGCCTGAAAACTGTTGTTATATGCGAACTCTACCAAACTCAAGTGATCCGCCCAATGACCACCCCAATCTAGCACGCACATCCTTAACAAATCTTCCAGTGTCTGAATTGTCCTTTCGGACTGCCCATCCGTCTGCGGATGATTAGCTGTACTCATGTGCATCTTATTGCCCATCTCAGCCTGAAAAGCTCTCCAGAACACTGACGCAAACCTCGGATCTCGATCCGACACAATACTCGCTGGCACTCCATGCAACCTCACAATCTCCTTCACATACTTCTTAGCCAGGACCTCCGCTCCGTCTGTCTTCTTAATGGCCATAAAATGTGCTGACTTAGTCAGACGATACACAATCACCCTAATCGCGCCATAGGTCCGAGAAACCGGCAACCCTACCACGAAATCCATAGTGATCATGTCCCACTTCCACTCTGGGATGGGTAAACTCTGGGATGGGTAAACTCTGCAATAAGCCACTAGGAACTTGGTGCTCAGCCTTCACCAACTGACACACATTGCAAGCTGCAACCCAATCTGCCACATCTCTCTTCATCCCAACCCAATGATAATATCGTTTCAAATCCCGATACATCTTAGTCGCTCTCGGATGAATTGAAAACTTACTCGCATGAGCTTCTCTCAGAATTTCCTGCCTCAAGTTCTCATCCTTAGGAACACAGACTCGTCCATGCACTAAGATAGTCCCGTTAGCAGAAACCTGATACTCGGAACCAGTAGCCTTGGAGAGATCTAACAACACCGGATCCTGCTCCTGAGCTACTCGGATCCTGCTCAAAAGATCCGCCTGATCTGCCGCCGCTAACCCTAACGGTTCCTCTGAAGTAACACATAACCTCAAAGTACTAAGCACACTCACCAGATTCTCCACATCCCGCTCCTGAGATGAATCATACCTCCTCCGACTAAGAGCATCAGCTACAGTGTTAGCCTTACCCGGATGGTAAACAATGTCCAAGTCGTAATCAGCCAACAACTCTGACCATCGCCTCTGTCGTACATTTAAATTCTGCTGAGTAAAAATGTACTTCAGATTATGATGATCAGTGAACACCTGAACTCTGCCACCATACAAGTAAGACCTCCAGATTTTCAACGCGAAGATCACTGCAGCCAGCTCTAAGTCATGGACAAGATAATTGCCTTCGTGCTTCCTCAACTGCCTTGAAGCATAAGCAATCACCTTACCCTGCTGCATCAGCACACAACCCAAGCCAACTCCCGAAGCATCTGTGTACACCACATAAGGCTCACCCGGTTCAGGTAACGCCAGTACTGGTGTACTAGTCAACATCGTCTTCAGCTTCGCGAAACTCAACTCACACTCAGCCGACCACACAAAAGGAACATCCTTTCCCGTTAGCTTCGTCATAGACTGAGCCATACTCGCAAAACCTTTGACGAATCTCCAATAATAGCCTGCCAACCCAAGAAAACTCCTGATCTCAGTTGCATTCCTCGGTCTAGGCCAATCTCGGATAGACTCAATCTTCGCCGGATCCACAGAAACCCCTTCTGCAGAAACGATGTGACCTAAAAATCCCATCTCTCTCTGCCAGAAACTGCACTTACTCAACTTCGCAAACAGCTTCTGTTCCCGCAACTTCTCCAGAACTTTCCTCAAATGAACCTCATGTTCCTCCAGACTCTTCGAATAGACCAGAATATCATCGATGAAAATGATTACAAACTCATCCAGATACTCCTGGAAAACTCCGTTCATCAACCTCATAAACGCCGCCGGTGCATTCGTCAACCCGAATGGCATCACTACAAACTCAAAATGCCCATACCGAGTCCTGAAAGCCGTCTTCCGAACATCTGCTTCGTCGATCGGAATCTGGTGGTAACCGGATGCCAAGTCAATTTTAGAAAACCAAGTAGCCCCTCTCAACTGATCTAACAACTCATCAATTCGCGGAAGAGGATACTTGTTCTTCACGGTGACTCGGTTTAGCCCTCGATAATCGATGCACAACCGGAAACTACGGTCTTTCTTCTTCACGAACAACACCGGTGCTCCCCACGGTGAAGTACTCAACAAATCCTCTAGCCGCCTCATCGGCTCTTACAACACTGCTGGAGTCATCCGGTAAGGTGCCTTAGATAACAGCGTCGTCCCGGGTTCCAACTCAATCGTGAAAGGATCCGACCGCGATGACAGCAATCCTTGCAACGACCGAAAGATATCCTCACATTCCTGGACAACCCGAATATCCCTCACTGCAACCTCACCTATAGACTCTGCCAGCAAAACAGTCTCCGAGTAAGCCTCGCAACCTCTCAGTCATAGCCTCAGCCTGCACCCAAGAGTTCACGAGACTCTCAGAAGTCGGTTTCACTCCTTGACAAACCAACCTTCTCCTACTACGCTCCAACACAACACGACTCCGGTGACACTCCAGATGAACTCTGTACTGATCAAGCCAATCCATACACCGGATGCAATCATACAGTTCAACTAGACTGTACACCAAGTCCACTATCATCTACTTACCAGTCACTAGAAACTCCACGCCTCTCGCCCGGCCATGAGTAACTAGAAACTTCCCTTCCGCAACCATTACCGGTCCAACCCGTTCACTAGCTTCACTCCGAAGAGATGAAGCAATCATGCTCCAGAATCGAACAACCCGTGGAATTCACCACTGCCCACTTCAAAGGTCTCCACACAACTCCCATGTGCTAAGAAACCTAACAATCTCGCCAACTATGACCCATGCTTCCGCACCCGAAGCATCCCGGCCATTCTACCTCAAACTGGAAGTATCCTCCCACTTCCTTTTCTGCCCCTGCACAGGCTTGCCGCCCTGCCAGGTATCACCTGTTGAGACTTAATAGACTGAACAACTGGGCTAACCACCACAGCCTGCTCTCTCGAGTCTCAACAATGCCTCCTGCAGTCTCAACCAACTATGCTCTTGCAGCATACACGGACACTCCGCACCATGTCCTCAATCTATTCAAAGTCCTCTCAAGAACCTCTTATCTCGGGCCTCTTCGCCCTCCATGCTCCTACTAGCATGAACCAACCCAACCCATGAGCTGATTAACTCCAAAACATACCCACGAACTGATCTCTCTCACAGATCTAGTTCCAAAAACCTCGTCTCTAAACGACCCGCAGCCTCTCGAGGAAAGAACTTGGCACCACACTATGCCTAAAAGTCCGCCCAGGCCAACACTGCCTGAACCCTCTTCGCTGCAACACGCCACTCGCAAAGAATCCTACACCAATTCTCTTGCACATGTTCCCTTATCCGCAGGTAAGACGGAACCCTACCAACATCCGCAGCCCTCAGCCGCACCTCTGCCACTCGTGGCATCACCGGAGCCTAACTCGTACCGCACTCGGTAACCGCTCCAAAAACTGCTGAAGCCAATCCGCCAGACGATCCACTCGACACTGAGCCCACCCGCGGGCGCACCCGCACTACCAACCTCACGAGGACCCACACCGGCCCCCGACAGCCAACCTAGGACCACTCTGCCCCCACCAGCCCTCACACTGGCGCTCACACTTGGCTGCACGCTGGCAGCCTAAATGACGCTCAAGCCGTCATGAAGCGTCTACGGATCACTCTCAGCCACTCGCGCAACACTCTGAGCTGCCCTCCCGGCCAACTCCCTCACTAGTGCCCGCCACAACACCTACTGCAACAGATCTGTCAGCCGATCAACTCGTCACCTAGACTCCTCCTGCGGGCGCACCCGAACAACGAGCGAATCCAGCACTAGCTCAAGTACCAGCCCTGGCCCAACAGCCCTCACACCGGCTCTCACACAGGCACTCCCACTGGCACTCGCACTAATACTCAGACCCTCTTGATACGTCTACGGATCTGTCACAGTCTCAACGTGGAACCCTGAGCCGCATCCCAGCCGACTCACTCACTGGTCCCCGACCACAATCCTGACCTCCACAGTCACCCCGGCCCCCACGGCCACATTCTCTAGTGCCACTAGCCAACACCATGCACTACCACAGTACACAAGCTAAGCACTAAAGAATAACAATAAAACACATTTACCGTGGAATCTCTTTGAAGGCTCGAAGGAAGATGATCTAGAACCCCCAAACTCACAGAATTGTAATTTTACCAAATTCAATCCTAGCAGTTCTAGCCCGTCCTAAAACCGTATTGCTCTGATACCAAACTGAAACGACCCGACCCGTTTTTTTTTTTTTTTTAAAACAATAAAACCTTGTTCTCGGACTAGCATTCCCATAAATGCTATCCTCAACAACCAAGCAACAATACAAACAACCAGCGGATAACAATAACAATTAAACCAGAAATCAATTCCATTAAACTAAACCAATCCAAGACAAATTCCAAATTTCACAAAACCAGCAACCTAACCAGGTTCTAAAACAGAAATGGAAAACAACAAAATCACACAACACTAAACCGAGACCCTAGATCATCTCCCTCTTCGTTGCCATGATTCCACGATCACAATTTGCCTTTACCTACATCACATGGAAAAAGAGATGCGTGAGTATTATCACAAATACCCAGTGAGACGGTCCTCCCATCTACGACTGCGCACACAGACGCGATGGATCCGCTCAGGCAACACGCATCAATCAATCACACAAACACAAACCAACGGCTCAACCACAGCCCAACAGGCAACCTGTCGATCGACACTACCACTAGGTGTCGATCGACAGCCCTGTTCACACCTGTCGATCGACACACCCACGGTGTCTGTCGATCGACAGCTCTACAGGACCCTGTCGATCGACACAACCTCTAGGTGTCGTTCGACAGCTCCTCGATCACCTGTCGATCGACACAACCTCTAGGTGTCGATCGACAGCTCTCGTGTGACCCTGTCGATCGACACACCCTAGGGCTGTTGATCGACAGGTCGTCGCAGATTTATGGGAAATCGATCATAATCCTCTCGGATCGATTCCTCCTCTGCGTTAACACGAAACCTGCACGCATAAACACAATCCAAACAATCCACATGCAATCCACAGACAGTTTCAACACAAACAACATCAAATCAACAATTTTAACCTACCACCAAACAACCCTAACGAATCCACCGGCCCAGAAGCCATGGTCACGCACTCACCTCGAGTTAATTGGAAAGAAAACGGTAGAGCTGAGGCTAGACACGAATCCACGACAATCTCCACAAGAAATCTCCTCCAAAACTCTCAAGAACGAAACCCTAATTCTCAGAAACTCACAGGAAACAGAGAACTCCTCTCAAACTCTGTCTGCTGCGTTTTTGGGACTTGGTTCGCTCAAATGCGGCCAAAAACCCTTATATACGAAGCCCTAGGGTTTACCCAAACCGGCCCGGTCCAATTGAACGACTTAAATCGAACCAGAAAACCAGCCAATTCGAGCACCTGTCGATCGACAACCACTAGGTATGTCGATCGACAGCCCTTAAGAGCCCTGTCGATCGACAGACCACAAGTGTGTCGATCGACAGCCCCTCCATTTTACCAAAAAAAAAAATGGTTTACGGGCGTCACAGCCATGGTCTGCATCAGGAATTGATTGTCTCTATGTTTCATTAGACTAGGTCATAAGCATGCATATATTAAAATGTTGTTATTGTGGACGGTTCAACACTCTCAGATGGAACATGGTTAGTCCGACGCTTAACCGCTTAGGGCTAGATCATGAAAGCACGGAGGGTACTGGGGTAGCTCCCTTGGCTGTGCATACGCGACACGTATGGATCCGACGGGTGGATCGGGGAAATCGTGTGCCTGTGTGGTTGCGGTTTTCCGCGGGTTCCTGAGAACAGTCGATGGAACTGTGGGCCTTACAAGTGACGTACCGGTCATGTCATTTGCATTTAGGACTTGCATTAGATCATGCACATCATTCATAAGTAATTGCTTCTTGCTTTCTTTGTTTTGTGCTTGCTTGTGTGATCCACGAGAATATAGGGTATACTTGGGAGGGTTTTCCATCTGGTATTTATTTAGTTGATCTAACTCAATGAGTAATGCTAGATTACTCATCCCACTCTATTTGTTGCAGGTAAACTTAGTGGGGCAAACCTCTTAGTGGGCCGCCGGACGTTTAGGATAGTCAGACAGTGAGTATTTCGATGTTCTTGCAAAGTTATGATTGTATTATGTATGTTTTGAAAATCGGATCCGTAAAGTATATGTTTTGTAAACGTTTGACTCTAAAACTATATGTATGTATAACACAAGTGTTTGAATTAAAACTATTATCAAGTGATAATGATGCATTGACCAGTCCGGGACAAAACCAACCGGCCGACTTGGCTCGTGGTTGTAAAGCCTTAGAATCAGGTCGGTTGGGCATTAACGCTCTCGGGCGGCTGGGCTTGAGTGTTGGACAAGCTTTTGATTGATGGCCCTGGCTGCCCTTCGGGTTCGGTTGGCTGGCCAGCATTGACCGGTCTGGCAAAGTGAACCCGGGCGTTACAATCGTTTGTGTTCGAGATGTGTTCTTCCTGATTTCGATCCTTTTCTTGTCCTTTGTTGCATGTACCTTTCGCCGGAGACCTCAAGAACTTTATGATGACCGACGACTCGGAAACTGACTCTTCAGATTTCATGATGTCTGTTCATATCCTTCTTTGATCTTCTGTACATGGAATCAGAAAACACAAATCGCAATAGTCGATCCAGCTTCTACTGCCGATCTGAATCAGGTAACCTTTCGCAACACTTGAACTTTCCGATGATGTTCAACGCTAGTCTCTGTAGCAAAAGCCCTCAATTTTCTAATATGATCCATCTTCTACTGCCGATCTGAATCAGGTAACCTTTCGCAACACTTGTACTTTCCAATGATGTTCAACGCTAGTCTCTGTAGCAAAAGCCCTCAATTTTCTGATCTGATCCATTTCTGATCAGAACCCTCCTGATATGAACCTCTCTGATCTGACGATTGAATTAATGTCTCTTAGTCTTCTATTTTGCTTTTTTCAGACACTCCACCTGGAACCAAAGACCCGATGTCTCCTTCCATAGCCTCACATGTAACTCCTAAACCTAACCATGTTACAATCACCATATAGATTTTTCCTTAAGCTTCCAGTGTAAACAAAATGATACCAACATGTATTTCTGTTTGTTGCGAGGTACACTGAGCTCGGAGTCACCTGGAGCTGCCCTTGCACTTAGGCGATGCTTAAAATATCACAACAGAGTTCAAACTTTGGCCTAGGTAAGGCTTTAGTTAGAAAATCTGCTGGATTTTTGCTTGTGTGTACTTTTGATAACACAATATCACCTACTGCTACTACGTCCCTGATATGATGATATTTAGTAGCAATATGTTTTGTTCGTTCATGATGAACATCATTCTTCGCTAGTGCTAGCACTCTGTGAATCTCTGTGCATCCTTACATTGTTCACAGTAAATCCTAGTTCTTCACATAACCATTTCAACCATAAAGCTTCTTTGGTAGCAGTAAATAAGGCCATGTACTCAGCCTCGGTTGTGGACAGAGACACCATAGACTGTAGATTAGATCTCCAAAAAACTGTATTTCCCCAAACCTGAAACACATACCCTGTGACTGACCTGCATCTGTCTAGATCTGTAGCGTAGTCCGAGTCTGTAAAACCCTCAATAGAGAACTCACCATTCTTCTTGAAAATTAGATTCTTGTTAATAGACCCTTTCAAATATCTTAGAACCCATTTAGCGGCATGCCAGTGTTCTCTACTAGGTGACGACATAAACCTGCTGATTAACCCAATAGCAAACCCTAAATCAGGTCTAGATCCAATCATACCATACATTAGGCTACCAACTGCACTGGCATAGGGCCTATCCCTCATGTGCATAGCTTATTCCTCTCGTTGATCCTTAGGTACACTATGTAGCTTGAAATGTGGTGCTACTGTTGTTGTAACTAGTTTAGCATCAGTCATTCCAAAAGTGTTTATGACCTTCTCCAGATAGTTCCTTTGAGATAGAACTAGCGTACCCTTTTGTCTGTCTCTGATGATATCCATACCCAACATCCTTGAAGCCTTACCCAGATCTTTCATCTCAAACTCATAGCTTAGATTAGCCTTTAGATCCCTGATCACAGCCAAATTCCCTGATGTTATAAGCATGTCATCAACATATAGGAGTAGGTAGATTGCCTTGTCTGTCTGTACATCCTTCATGTACACACATGAGTCATAGTCACTCCTATGAAACTTATGAGCCTTCATAAAGGTATCGAATTTCATATTCCATTGTCTATGTGACTGTTGTAGTTCATATAGGGATTTATTTAGTAAACAGACCTTGTTTTCATCTCCCTTCTTTACAAAACCCTTAAGCTGCCTCATTAGGATCCTCTCTTCTAGATTTCCATGTAGAAAAGCAGTTTTGACATCCATATGCTCTAGTTCATAGTCTAGGTTAACCACCATATATAACATGATCCTGATTGAAACGTGTTTGACTACAGAAGAGAAAATCTCATTGTAGTCAATACCTTCTTTCTGTGTGAATCCTTGAGCAACCAGCCTAGCTTTGTACCTCTGATCTTCAACCCCAAGAATACTTGACTTTAGCTTGAATATCCATTTACAACCAACCAACTTAGGACTAGGTGGACACTCAATTAGTTCCCAGGTTCCATTTTTCCAAAGGGATTCCATCTCTTCTTGAGATGCATTAGTCCCGAACTTCCTCTGAGCCCCAGTAATGGCTTCAACATATGATTTGGGCTCATTTATCTCAATGTCATCTGCTGCTGATAAAGCATAAGCCACATAGTTCTCATCCTTATACCTAGATGGCTTCTTTCTTTCCTTTCTAGCAATCATATCCCTAGCTAGAACATATTCACCTACAGTGGGCTCGTAGTCATCCTCTGAGTCTGAACCAGCTTGATCTGACATAGTAGAACCCGGTTCCCAATCTGATTCTGAAGTATTATCCTCACTCTGTGGACTTGTAGGTTCCTCACTGTCTCCACCTGAATCAGAAGCAACTCTTTCTGAAGTTGATGGTGATGGTCCTCTGATTAGCTTGTCGCTGAAAGACACCTTCTTCTTAGGACTAGCCTTAGAAACTTTACCTGAGTTTGCAACCTCTGGAGTAGCCTCTGTAGTAGTAGAAGTTATAGTGTCTTTGTAGAGTTCATGTTCATGGAACGCAACACTTCTGATAACCATAGTCTTACCTTTGTCTAGAAACCTTACCTTGTAGCTCTTAGTCCCTCGAGGATACCCAATGAAAACTCCTTTAACTGATCTAAGACTGATTTTATCTTGAATAGTGTGAACATAAGCTGAACACCCAAACCGTCTGATATGAGATATGTCACACTTAGTCCCAGTCCAAACCTCTTCAGGTACCTTGAATTCTATAGATGAATTAGGAGATCTGTTGATCTAGTTGACTGCTGTAGATGTAGCCTCAGCCCAGAATTCCTTTCCCAAACCAGTCTCAGCCAACATACTTCTGACCTTATCCCTAATAGTTTTGTTTAACCTCTCTGCGACTCCATTCTGCTGAGGAGTACATGAGCACGTTTTGTGTCTCCTGATTCCAGACTCTTTACACAGCTCATCAAACTGGTTGTTGCAGAATTCCAAACTATTATCAATACGTAAGCATTTGATTTTCTTCCCTGTTAAAGTTTTAACTGACTTATTCCATTCTCTGAATTTTTCAAATGCTTCATCTTTTGTTTTCAGGAAATATACCCAGGCCTTCTTGGAGAAGTCATCTATGAAACTAATGAAGTACCGACTTCCACTTAGACTCTCTGGATTTGAAAGTGAACCCCAGAGATCTGAGTGTATGTATTCCAGAACATTTTTGGTGGTGTGTTTGGCTGCTGGAAAACTCAGCCTGTGTGACTTTACCAAACACACACCTCTCGCAAAAGCTAAGTCCTGCTAGCTTTAGTTTTCTAAATGTCCTTGTTTCTTCAACATTGCCATCTGTTTAGAACTCATATGACCCAACCTGGAATGCCATAGATTTGCATCACTTTCATTCATACTTACTGCATTTGCCTCTGCTTTAATTACCTTTGCTTATAGATAATATAAGCCATTGTTCCATTTCGCAGTGGATACTTTCTTCTTGTGTTTGAAATATGTTTGCATACCATCTCCACCTTCGTACTTAACTCCACTCTGGTCTAACATACCAACTGAGGTAAGACTTTTATCAAAATCAGGAACGTATCTTACTTCACTTAGAACCACCTCTGAGTTGTCTGGATTGATGATTCTTATCTTGCCAAGTCCTTTTACTTGACTGATGGTCTTATTAGCCATTCTGACTTTTGCTCCATTGAACTCTTTCAGGTCATACAAGATATCCTTATCATGAGTCATATGGAAAGTGCATCCAGAGTCTAATATCCAAGCTCCTGTTGTATCTTCAGTGCTCATAGTGAGTACCATTGGCTCAGGTAATACAAACACCACATTTGCCGAGTCTTCTGAATTATGTTTTCCTTTGTTTGGACATTCACGCTTCCAATGACCTTCTTTCGCGCAGATAAAACAAGCTCCCTTGCTTCCCTTGTTGAACCTTGGCTTGGACTTTGACCTGCCTCGACTATTAGACCTACCTCTGTAAGAATTTCCCTTTCCTTGACCATTTCTCTTATTAGATCTGCCTCTTGAGTCCACAAATAAGCTGTCTGCTCCAGAAGATCCTCTATGCAGCTTACCTTTTTGTTTCAGCTCCATTTATTTGTCATAAATTGCACTTGTCACCTCACTAACAGTAATAGTTTCTTTACCTGTCCCATATTTCAGTGTATGAACCAGAGGCTCAAACGCTGGTGACAATCTGGAAAACAACTGGATTGCTTGATATTCTTCAGACACTTCCACCTTCAAACTAGCCAAGTCAGCAATAAGCTTGAGAAAGGTATCTACATTATCCTCTATACTTTTACTTTCTTCCATCTTGAAGCTAGCAAATCTTTGCTTGAGATAGATTCTATTTGGCAATGACTTTGTTTGGTGTTCTGTTTCCAGAAACTTCCACATACCCAAGGCAGTGGTCTCTTTCATTACCTTCCTCATAATACGATCACTCAAGCAAGTGGCAATCAAGTTCCTACACCTCAAGTCTTGAGCCTGTTTCTTTGGATCAACCACAGTCTCCCTTACAGCTAAAGTAGGCTCTCCAGCTTTAAGCACATCCTTAGTAATGGTAACTGTCCAATCCTTACTTAACACAGTAAGTAAGTTTTGTATCTCAAGCTGTCCCAGTAGCTTGAACTTCCACAACCTAAAATCACCAGAACCATCGAACTTTTCTATCTCAAATCTGACTGGAGTTGGATCCATAAATGCTAATTTGTCTCTGTGTTATGACCTGCAGATCAAAGCAAACAAGAACAACAAATTAGCCAAGCAGTGGAATCAACTACAACAAAGAAGAAATAAAGATTCACTAAAGATAAGTCACAAACAACCTGAGAGATAAGGTATTCTTATTCTCTTATCTATTCCTTACTAACAGCAACTGATCCTTATCAGATATGTCATGGAGTTGTCAAACACCAAGATCTGATATGATCTTCTTCAATCGCACCTCACAGTAGCAAGCCTACTACTATATCGACTCCGATGAGATCTCAACCAATTCCGATCACCAGAAACTCCTTTTCCAGTAAGTTCTTCGATTCCAATCTCCTCTATTCTCTATCCCTAGCCTCTGCGCATGAACCTGAGCGCTCTGATACCACTTGTAAGGTTTAGTTTCTTGCGGAATATGAAAACTTAACTCTATCTAATTATTTTCTTTGTAGGTGATTTCGCTTGAGCATAAACGTAAAAACACAAGCACTCGAGTTTCGGGGCTTAGTTCCGACCCCTAACCGGAACTTCACTAGATCAGAACAACGATTACACTCACCTTAGCAATGGCATATCTAGGGGTTTCCTATAACCAGAGAGAATACAAGGAAGAAGAAAGAAGATAAAGTTGTTGCAAATCTGTTACATGCTCCTTGCTTTTATCTTCTATAAGTCTGCTTTTTCTTCTCCTTTGTTTCTTCGTGAAAACAAACCAATAATCACTTCCAATGGGCTTCTCAAGCCCAACTTCTTTTGTGTAGTCCGAATGGGCCATTAATGACAAGGCCCATTCGCGTGTCTGAGTCCTATAACTCACACTGCCGGGTACATGTTTAAATATGAGTATTTATGTTTTACTATAGATATTTTTTATTGAAAAGATAAAATTTGGAGTTGGATTTGTCACACCGAATCCGGCCCAGTTCGAGCCCAACCTGAATCCAAGTGTTTTCGTCAAATGCGATAAGGTTGATGCACACTAAATGATCAATGCAAAATGCAAATTCTCGAAACTGCTAAGAGTTCTAATACCTCAATCAACTAACCACAAGTGCATGGTGCAATCAATGTAGTAATCAAGGGTTATTCTTCCACGAGGATATGTTGCTAAAGCAATTAGAATGCAAGAAACTAATGAAGCTAGGTGAATGCAAATGATTTGGTGGGGGGGGGGGAGTTTTGATTTTTACTAAATGCAAATGACATTATGAAATGATGCAATAAGTAAAATGCAATAACTTAAGCAAAGCAAAACACTAAAATGAAACAAAACAATGCATGAGTAAATGTAGAACAAGATTAAATATGCAATTTAAGATAAGTCAACAAAAGTCAATGCAAAAGTCAACAAACTTAACAAAGATAATCTATGTGATAAAACACATGGACCTTGAGCAAAGATGGTAGATTTGGGTTGAAACAAGTGAAGATAATGATGCACAACAATTAAATATAGCTAATTTCAAAACATAAATTCATTTAATCTAGACTAATCCATTTACATGGTACTAATCCATTTTTTAATCAATGATTAGCACAAACTTCCATTTTGCTAAAGACTAATCAAGAATCATTAATGAACATGTTCATAAAAGCTTACAAAACTCCTTATACATCAACTTCCATTGGCTAAGATGAGAAATGCATGATTAGAGTCATCTAGACTCTTTCAAAAGCACCTTCCGGGCATGAAAAGACCATGATCTAGATTTGGGGTAATTACTTCATAATCTAGCATTGAGTGCTCTCTAATCAATGAAATATGAAAGACTAACAAGTTAGCATCACTAATCTTATATGAATCAACCCTAATCTTCTCTACTCAAGATCCATTAAGATAACTACTTACTAATAATATCTAATACAACTAAAACATGAATATAAAGATGCATAATGAAAAGACTTAAAGAAATAAACAAGAAAACTTTGCTAAATACATAAAAAGTGAAGTTTTTCACCTCAAATCACTTAAGAACACACTAGGTTTATTGTTTACACAAAAGATAAAGAGAAGAGGCAAAAAGCTTAGGGTTTTAGAGAAAAATAAGAGTATTTATAGGAAAAGTTAAGTGTACCCGGATCAACCCCGGTCAAACTGCAAAACTGCTAAAGGAGAGCTCGTATGGATCGGTCAACAGAACGGGGTCCTTGGTCGTTCCAGATGGCGTTTTTATGGCAGGGGAATTTTGACATTCAGGGCCTCGTATGGATTGGCCAAGGGAACATGCAGTCTGGCCGATCCATACGGCTGCTCTAACCAGTTTCTTGTTATGCACTTCTCCAACTAGATTCTTCTCTCCATTTGTTCCATAATTGATCCAAAATTCCAGATGCACCTTGATATGATCTTGCCTAACAAAGAATTAGAAGAGCTTGAACCAGTGAAGCAGCTTAAACCAGGGAACGCATTAGGAGATTAAGGAGAAGATGAAGACGTGTTAAAGCTGCCAAGTAGACCTTTAACAAGATCAAAGTCCAAAGCTCTAAAACAAGTCTTGATTATGCTTAAGAGTCGATTAGAAACTCTTACTTATCAGGCTACTATGGTTGTGATTCAAGTAGTTTCTAATTATGGTAATTAGGTTAGTAAGTTCACTTGTACTCTTTTTCTTTTAGTGAGTTTTGTCCCACTAGGTTTTCTCATTAAGGTTTTAATGAGGTATCTTGAATTTACCTTGTTACTGCCTAATTACTATTCTTTATGTTTGGAGCCAAATATTTCAGATTCAAATTTGAGTCAAACGTACAATAAGTGTCCTAGTTAATTGTAGTTGCTTTAAGTTGTGTGTTTTCAAGGTTCTCACTTTGTATTTTATGAGGCCTTATTATTCATATTTAAACTATGTTATTTCATGAATCTGATTATCAAACTTTTCAATCAAAAACCCATATAGTTGTTTGATCAACGTTTCTAGTGTGTAATATCTACAAGTTGATTTTGTGCTTAGTGTGTAATATCTATGCATAGATGAAGTTGATAGTTCTCTGGATTGTCATCTCCTGAGAAAGTATCGCTTCCTTCCACCAATTCACCTCCTGACTTTTCAATCAATCCATTTTGTTGCCTTGTAAAAGTCATCAGAAACGCAACCTTCTTAAAGTTTCGGTTTTGGGATTTGATCTTCTGACCAAGATCTTATCAAGTGGTCTCAGAAAACGACAAGCTGTTGATAGAAGCGCTTACAACTCGCATGGAGCAGATAATGAATAAAAATATTAATGCGTTTCGTCAGGAGCAAGAGCAACAAGGGCAATCAAGTGCTAAAATGGATCATTAAAAGTCGACTCAACCAGAACCGAGTTCACCTCCATTTGAATCACAGGGGAAGCACTGTAACACCCGTGAACCAATTTTGAAAAATTGGAAGGCTTTGTCGATCGACACTCTTGAGGTGTATCGATCGACACACATGTTTCGGCGTGAGGCCGGTTTGATTTGAATGGGTGTCGATCGACACAGGTGGGGTGTGTCGATCGACACAGATTAATGATCGGTCCTGGTTTGATTTAATCGTTCGGTTTGGCCGTGTTGGTTTGGGGAAAACCCTAGGGTTACGTTCATATGTTGTTTGGCCTTGTTTTCTGAGGGAAAACAGAGGCAAACATCAAATAAAACCTTCCCAGTGAGTTGTTGCTAGGGTTTGAGAGTTCTTGGTGAAATGATTAGATTGTCTCGAGAAAGGAAGTCTATTCTTGTGGTTGTGGAGTGGAATTTCGTGGATTCTAGGGGTGCTAATGGCTGATCTCGTGTCTAGTATAAAATTCCATCGTTTCTATCCGAAAACCTAAGGTGAGTGCGTGACTATGGCTTCTGGGTCGATAGATCGTTAGGGATTCGTGGTGATAGGTTTCCGTGTATTGTTTGAGCTTGTGATGATCGAATTATGATTGTGTGTGCTTGTTGTTGTGTGATTCTAGCTGTTTGTGCAGGTTTCACGTACTCGAGTAGGTGAGGAATCGATCAGAGAGGATTACGATCGGTTCCCACGTTTCTGTCGACTGTGTCGATCGACACCAGTACGAGGTGGTGTGTGTCGTGCGACACCTAGTGGTTGTGTCGAGTGATACATGCGCCAGTCTGTGAAGTGTCAATCGACACTGGACCAGTGTGTCGATCGACACCTAGTGGTTGTGTCGATCGACACACGTCTGATTTGGCTGTGTTGAGCCGTTTAGTGTGTTGTGTGATTTGTGTGTTTTTCCTGAGCGGTCCATCATGCCTGAGTGCGCAGTCGTAGATGGGATGAATGTCTCACTCGGTATTTATGATAATACTCACTCATCTCTTTTTCCCATGAAGGCAAAGTGTGATAGTGGAATCATGGCTACGAAGAGGAGGATGATCTGGGACCTCGGTTGTTTGCATTTGTTTATGTTATTGCATTAGAACCGCCTTAGCTTGTGGGTTAGTTCTGGAATTGTGGAATTGGTTATTGTTGAACTTGGTTTTGATTTAATGGAATTTGTTTTGAATTGAGTTATTGTTATCCGCTGATTGCTGTGTGGCTTGTTTGGTCGTCGTGGATAACATTTATGGGAATGCTAGTCCGAAACCAAAGTTTAAATGTTAAAAAAAAACGGGTCGGGTCAATTTAGTTTGGTATCAGAGCCCTTACGGTTTTAGGACGGGGTAGAACTGCTAGGATTGTAATTTGGTTAAATTGACAATTCTGTTGGTTTGGGGGTTCCAGATCATCTTCCTTCGAGCCTTTAATGAGATTCCACGATAAGTGTTAAGTGTGTTTTGTTTTGGTCTTTTCTAGTGCTTAACTGGGTGCTTTGATAAGTGTAGTGAGATGGCTAGAGGTACTAGAGGGCGTGGGCGTGGAGGCCGAGGCAGAGGTCGTGGACCTGTGGATGAGCCGGTAGTGAGTGAGGCTCAGAGTGCCACGCATGGGCCTGCGACAGTTCAACAGACATTGCATGATGGTCAAACCGCCAGTGTGTCTGCCAGTGTGGGTTCTGTTGGGGCCGGTTTGGGTCCTGTTGAGGCTAGTATGGGTCCTGTTGGGGCCGGTGCGGGTCCTGTTGGGGCCGGTGCGGGTCCTGTTGAGGTTAGTGGTGTTGGCGCAGCTGGGGGTGCGGTCGCGGCCGCAGGTGTAGCCCAGGCTGGTGATGATCGTTTGGCTGATCTGTTGAGGCAGTTGTTGGAGCGGCTACCGGATGCTGTGCTAGTACAGGCTCCAGTGTTGCCACGTGTGGCATAGGTGCAGCCACGGGCTGCGGTTATTGATGAGGTTCCGTCATATATTCAGATGATGGAGCAGATGCAGAGGATCGGTACATGTTCTTTTGCAGGAGGTGTCAAGCCTGAGGAGGCTGATGAGTGGAGGATGAGGTTTGAGTGTAACTTTCGCTCGATTAGGTGTCCAGAGGGATACATGGTTGATTTGGCGGTCCAATATTTGGACGGTGATGCACATCTCTAGTAGATGGGTGTTGCAGCTAGACAGGCTCAGACGGTGTGGTCTTGGGCAGATTTTGTGGCAGAGTTTAATACCAAATTCTTTCCTCAGGAGGCGTTGGATCGTCTAGAGGCAAGGTTTTTGGAGCTGGCTCAGGGAGGGAATTCAGTTCATGAGTATGACGTGGAGTTTAACCGAACCTTGGGTTATACTGGTAGGAGCCTGGAGGATGAGCAGGCTCACATTAGGAAGTTCTTGAGGGGACTTCGACTTGACTTGAGGATTTGGTGCAGAGGCATCAGGTTTGTGTCTTGAGCAGAGTTGGTGGAGACTGCTGCACAGATTGAGGAGGACCTGAGGGAGCAGGCTGTGGTGGTTAGCCAGTTGTTCAGCCTAGGAGACCTCAACAGTAGGTGGGTCCTAGCAAGGGCGGCAAGCCTTCGCAGGGACAAAAGAGGAAGTGGGAGGACACTTCGAGGTCGGGCCAGAGTGGTAGAGGATGTTATAATTGTGGGAGTTTGGACCACAAGAGGGCGAGTTGCCCTAAGCAGAGGGAGACTCGAACGGCTCGGGTGTGTTATCAGTGCGTTGAGTCGGGACACATCAGGCCCAACTGTCCTACGTTGCAGCAGATGGCAATGGTAGTGGTGCAACCAGTGGTTCAGTATGGGGCAGTGCAACCTGTGGATTAGATTGCTGCGATGCAGTGCCCGCCAGCTATTACTGCAGCTGGTGAGCCGAACTCGAGGCCGATTATAGGTAAACCTTCTAATTCAGACTTGGTAAATTATGTGGTGTTGAATTTTTTGTTGTTTGTTTTGGATTGCTTATTTTGTGATGGAAAAGTTAGCTTTCTTAGCACATGAGATTTGTGTGGGGACCTTGTTTGTGGGCGGTGTTGAGTCCCACGTGTTGTTTGATTTTGGAGCATCGAATTGCTTCATTACTCCGGAGCAGGTATCCGGAGTAACGCTGGTGAGCGGACTGGACTGGTTTTGCTGGAGGGAAGTTTATAGCTACTCATGGCCAGGCGAGAGACGTGGATATTCTGGTGGCTGGCGAGTTGATGCCAGCGGACTTGGTGATCAGTCCAATGGAGCTGTATGATGTTATTCTGGGTATGGATTGGTTGAATCGGTACATAGTTCATCTGGATTGTCACCGGGGTCGAGCGGTGTTCGAGCGTGATGGTGGTAGGTTTGTTTATCATAGAGTGAGACCGACTTCAGGTAGTCTCGTGATCTCACTTGTCCAGGCTGAGGCGATGATTGAGAGAGGATGCGAGGCTTACTTGGCCACGATTGTGATGTCGGAGGCTGTTGGTGGGGTTGCTGTGAGGGATATTCGGGTTGTTTGGGACTTTGAGGATGTTTTTCAGTTGTTGGAGGGATTACCGCCGTCTCGGTCTGATATTTTCAGGATTGAGTTAGAGCCTGAGACGACGCCGTTATCTAAGGCACCTTATCAAATGGCTCCAACAGAGTTGACAGAACTGAAGAAGCAGTTGGAGGATTTGTTGGATAAGGGTTTTATTCGACCGAGTACTTCACCGTGGAGAGCACCTGTGTTGTTTGTGAAGAAGTAGGATGGTAGTTTCCGGTTGTGCATCTATTACCGAGGGCTTAACCGAGTCACTGTGAGGAACAAGTATCCTCTTCCGCGAATTGATGAGTTGTTGGATCAGTTGAGAGGGGCTACTTGGTTCTCCAAGATTGACTTGGCAACCGGTTACCACCACATTCCTGTTGATGAGGCATATGTCAGGAAGACGGCTTTCAGGACTTGGTATGGGCATTTAGAGTTTGTGGTTATGCCTTTCGGGTTGACGACTGCACTGGCGGCATTTATGAGGTTGATGAACGAAGTTTTTCAGGAGTATATGGATGAGTTTGTGATTAGCCTAATGGATGACATTTTGGTGTATTCGAAGAGTCTTGAGGATCATGAGGTACATCTGAGGAGAGTTTTGGAGAAGTTGCGGGAGCATAAGCTATTGGCTAAGTTGAGCAAGTGTAGTTTCTGGCAGTGAGAGATGGGTTTTCTGGGTCACATAGTTTTTGCATATGAAGTGTCTGTGGATCCGGCGAAGATTCAGTCTATTCGAGATTGGCCTAGACCGAGGAATGCTACAGAGATCATGAGTTTTCTCGGGTTGGCAGGTTACTATCGGAGATTTGTCGAAGCTTTTGCGAGTATGGAAGGATGTTCCTTTTGTGTGGTCTGCAGATTGTGAGCTGAGTTTCGAGAAGCTGAAAACGATGTTGACTAGTACACCAGTGTTGGCGTTGTCTGAGCCGGGCGAGCCTTACGTGGTGTATACAGACGCTTCGGAAGTTGGTTTGGGTTGTGTGTTGATGCAGCACGGTAAGGTGATTGCATATGCTTCGAGGCAGCTGAGGAAGCACGATGGCAACTATCCTGTCCATGATTTAGAGTTGGCTGCAGTGATCTTTGCGTTGAAGATTTGGAGGTCTTATCTGTATGGTGGCAGAGTTCAGGTGTTCACCGATCATCATAATTTGAAGTACATTTTTACTCAGCAGAATTTGAGTGTACGACAGAGGCGATTGTCGGACTTGTTGGTAGATTATGACTTGGACATTGTTTACCATCCTGGTAAGGCTAGTACTGTGGCAGATGCTCTTAGTCGGAGACAATATGATCCAGCTCAAGAGGAGGATGTGGAGACTCTTGTGAGTATGATCTGTACCTTGAGGTTGTGTGTTATCTCAGAGGAGCCGTTAGGGTTGGAGGCAATTGACCAGGCAGATCTTTTGAGTAGAATTCGAGTAGCTCAGGAGAAAGATCAGCTGTTGATAGCTTCTTCTAAGGCTGCTGATTCTGAGTATCAGGTTTCTGCTAATGGGACTATCTTAGTGCACAAGTGAGTCAGTGTGCCTAAGGATGAGGACTTGAGTCAGGAGATTCTAAGAGAGGCTCATGCGAGCAAGTTTTCTATTCATCCCGGAGCGACTAAGATATATCGTGATCTGAAACGGTATTATCACTGGGTCGGGATGAAGAGGGATGTGGCTGATTGGGTTGCAACTTGCAACGTTTGCCAGCGGGTGAAGGCTGAGCATTAGGTTTCGAGTGGTTTATTGCAGAGTTTACCCATTCCAGAGTGAAAGTGGGACATGATTACCATGGATTTCGTGGTAGGATTGCCGGTTTCTCGGACTTTCGATGCCATTTGGGTGATTGTTGATCGATTGAGTAAGTCAGCACATTTTCTGGTCGTTAAGAAGACAGATGGAGCTGAGGTCTTGGCTAAGAAGTATGTGAAGGAGATTGTGAGATGCATGGAGTGCCAGCGAGCATTATGTCGGATAGAGATCCGAGGTTTGCTTCAGTGTTTTGGGGAGCTTTTCAGGCTGAGATGGGCACCAAGGTGCATATAAGTACAACTTATCATCCTCAGACGGATGGGCAGTCCGAGAGGACGATAGGTGGAGTTTCCTATAATAACAATTATCAGGCGAGTATTGGTATGGCATCTTTTGAGGCTTTGTATGGGAGGCCATGGAGTACACCTCTATGTTTTACCCAAGTGGGGGGGGAGATGAGCATTTATGGTGCAAATTTTGTTTTGGAGACGACGGAGAAGATTCGGGTTGTGAAGCTGAACATGAAAGAGGCTCAGGATCGGCAGAAGAGTTATGCTGATAAGAGGAGAAAATAGTTGGAATTTGCAGTCGGAGATCGAGTGTATCTCAAGATGGCTATGATGCGGGATCTGAACAGGTCCATATATGAGGATAAGCTGAGTACGAGGTACATGGGTCCGTTCTGGGTTGTGGAACGTGTTGGATTAGTGGCTTATCGGTTGGAGTTGCCTCCGATTATGTAGAAGTTCTATGATGTGTTTCATGTGTCTAAGCTCAGGAAGTGTTTGCACACGACCGATGCGGTAGTAGTGACGATTCCTGCATATATTCAGTCGAACTTTTCGGATGAGGCCGGTAAGGATCCTTGAGAGGAGTATCAAGGTTCTGCGCTGGAAGAGGGTGCTGTTGTTGAGAGTCTTGTGAGACTGTGACGGTGTTCAAGAGAAAACTTGAGGAGCAGAGGCTAAGATGAAAACGAAGTTCAAGAAGTGGTTTGAGAAGCAAGCCGAGGAGTGAACTTGTTTTATGGTTTCCAGTTTCGGTTTTGTGTTGTAGTCACCATGTGTTGTGTGGTGAGGATTGTGTTTGTTGATTATGTATTTTCATTTGAGTTGTAATGATTATGACATTTTTCCATATGAATAAGATGAGTATTTCTTATGTTTGACTTCGGTAGTCATTTGTATGTGGTTAGAGAACCTCGAAATGGAAGTTTTATAGTTAGTAGAACTTGCCAGTTTCGGAGCAACTCTAACGGGTTATGTGTGTTTTTATGTTTAGAGAATCTCGGTATAGAAGTTTTACAGTGGTTATAACTGTCTAGTTCTGGAGAGACTCTGTAGGGACCACCGGTGTGATGGGTGGTCCAGATGATCTGTGATGATCATGTTTGTGATGGTATTCCGGGTTGGGAGTATCGTGTTGAGACCTTGGGAGGTAGTTCCGGTCCGAGGTGCATTATGGACGTTAAGAATTGATTTCATTCGGGGAGAGACAATGGTTCTTTCTTGGAGATGCGTTCTCCGGCAGATCTTGAGATTTACGTCTCTCCAGGGGATAGTGGGTAACCTGCATACCGATCGTTCGTCATGACTGCGAGGATTGAGAGCGTGAGGGTATGAAGATAGTTTTGGGAGATTCCGATCTCTGGCAGATATTTGAGAGATGCGTCTTTCTAGGGGATAGTGAGTTCCCTGCATACCGAGAGCTTGACAGACTGTGTGTCTTGATGGTTTGAAGGGTGTGAAGATGGTTAATACCAAACACCGTCAGGACTACGCGGATTGAGGTGGGTTGGTACGAGGCACCGAGAACTTGAGGGGTGACGATTCCGAGAGTTAGATGGTGTGGTTATGAGTTATGAGTTATGAGTTATGAGCGATCAATATCTGAGATGAGTCTATATGCATAGGACAAATGTGAGCCTTGAGAGGGTCAGAGAGATGTAGTCTCCGGTGTTACTGGCCAGGTGGTTAGCCATGATGGCTATGTTTTGGTTAGCCATGATGGTTATGTTTTGGGGATTCGAGGACGAATCCGAGTTTAGTGGGGGAGAATTGTAACACCCGTGAACCAATTTTGAGAAATTGGAAGGGTGTGTCGATCGACACTAGTGAGGTGTGTCGATGGACACACATATTTTGGCGTGAGGCCGATTTGCGTTTATATGTTGTTTGGCCGTGTTTCGTGAGGGAAAACAGAGGCAAACATCAGATAAAACCTTCCCAATGAGTTGTTGCTAGGGTTTGAGAGTTCTTGGTGAAAGGATTCGATTGTCTCGAGAAAGGAAGTCGATTCTTGTGGTTGTGGAGTAGAATTTCGTGGATTCTAGGGGTGATCAAGGCTGATCTCGTGTCTAGTCTCAAATTCCATCGTTTCTATATGAAAACCTAAGGTGAGTGCTTGACCATGGCTTCTGGGTCGGTGGATCGTTAGGGATTCGTGGTGACAGGTTTGTTTGTATTCTTTGAGCTTGTGATGATCGAATTGTGGCTGTGTGTGTTGTTGTTGTTGTGTGATTATGCCTGTTTGTGCAGGTTTCGCGTACTCGAGCAGGTGAGAAATTGATCAGAGAAGATTACGATCGGTTCCCATGTTTCTACCGGATGTGTCGATCGACACACATGAGGTGTGTCGGTCGACACACCAGTACGAGGTATTGTGTGTCGCGCGACACCTAGTGGTTGTATAGAGCGACACAGGCGCCGGTCTGTGGAGTGTCGATCGACACCAGTGAGGTATGTCGATCGACACTGGACCAGTGTGCCGGTCGACACCTAGTGGTTGTGCTGATCGACACACGTTTGATTTGGCTGTATTGAGCCGTTTGGTGTGTTGTGTGATTTTTGTGTTTTGCCTAAGCGGTGCATCGTTCTTGAGTGCGGAGTCGTAGATGGGATGACCGTCTCACTGGGTATTTATGATAATATTCATGCATCGCTTTTTCCCATGTGATGCAGGTAAAGGCGAATTGTGATCGTGGAATCATGGCTTCGAAGAGGAGGATGATCTGGGACCTCGGTTGTTTGCGTTTGGTTATGTTATTGCATTAGAACCGCCTAAGGTTGTGGATTAGTTCTGGAATTGTGGAATTGGTTATTGTTGAACTTGGTTTCGATTTAATGGAATTTGTTTTGAATTGAGTTCTTGTTATCCGCTGATTACTGTGTGGCTTGTTTGGTCGTCGAGGATAGCATTTATGGGAATGCTACTCCGAGACCAAAGTTTAAATGTTAAAAAAAAACTGGGTCGGGTCGTTTCAAGCACACTCAAACTAAGTCTTATGATCCTTTGAAATTACTAGAAGTAATATGCTATGAGTGTCGAAACAATGGGCACTTTGCTATAGAATGTCCAACTAAGAGTGTAACTGGTGATACCAGATTGAGCAACAATCCGAGATCGGTCCAAAAAATAGAGAAACTAGGTTTAAGCGTAATATCACAAAAAAGATTTAGTAAAAAGATGTGTATAGAATTCTCTATTGAATTGAGTTATTGTTATCCGAGCTAAGTCTTCCAATTTGTTTGTATTGACCGAGGTCGACTAACGCTCCTTAACGGATCGAGACGTCTACATGGATCCTCGCTGGCCCATTTCTTCGAACTGACCTTTTGATCTTTGTATCGAGTCGGATCTGAGTCAGGTATGGTTACGGGTGCTAAATCCGATATCACCAACTAGTCCCCCCTGAACTCGGCGAGTATTATTTTAATAAGCTCGGCCGAGATGTACGGAGGAATTTTTGCCTAACTCAGATCTCGAGTTGATCTCGAAAAGCGTGTCTTGACACGTGGCTCGATCAGATCTGTTTACTCTTTGAGGTGACGTTCGACACACCAGTTGCACTTAGGAAGTTGTGATTTCCGGCTCAATTTTTGCAGAATATTTACACCAAGTCTTCTTACTTGACACACAACACTTCACTGTTGGGTGCTCTTGCGGCGGGTGAGAATCTCTTAAAGGCGTTTCCTTTTTACCTTAGATTTTCCCTTTGCTATAAATATGACGCCAAATTCTTCAGAACCTACACACTTCCAAACATGGCTTTTCCCATTCGTATAAGAAAAGGTCGAAGTGGTGGAATCGCTTTCCATTCATCATTCCAGAAAAAGAATGGCGAATTTTTCTTAGTGGTTTCCTCGTACGAAGAGGTCGATTTAAATCGATTGCCAAACTCTCAAGAGACGACGATTCATGGTTTTCACTCATGTCAGAGATCATATTCCCAAGAAACCGTCATGTCAAGGATCATATTCCCATACCGACGGCCAGCTTCTGCTTGTTCGGCCGATCCGATACCCGTCTGGATATTGCAACCGAACTGAAGCTTGACTTTGAAGTGGTTGGTTGGAGGTTCGGGAATAACGATCCCTGATTGAGGTGTTGTGGGCCCAAGAGGAGTATTGGAGTGGGTATTTCCAATCTATTGGAATGGTTACTTCCAAATCCTTTGGTGGGTTCAACACCTCGACACCCTTCTATTGTCGCGGTTGTTACTTCGACAACGAGGTCCGCAAGGATCTCTACTGTCACTATGTTTCCAACCAACGGGTTGACGGCGAAATCGCTGCTGGATCTCATACAAGACTTCAGCTCGCCTCGGAGCCTTTAGTTTTTTTTAGAAATCTTTCAAAATATTTAGCTCGCTTGATGAAGCTTTGTAATAAACAATTTTATGTTTAAGATCTTATGAAAGATTTAGCTCGTTTGAACTTTTGTAATCCTATTAAGGAATAAAAATAATAAGATCTTTCGTAAGACCTAACTCGCTTCAGAACTTTTGTAATCCTTTTAACAAATAAAAATAATAAGATCCTTCGTAAGACCTATCTCGCTTCGGAACTTTTGTGATATACAATTTTATGTTTTTAAGATCTTATGAAAGATTTGAGCTCGCTTTGGAACTTTTGTAATCAACAACTTCGAGCTCCGAGCTCAAAATCTAGTGCGAATTCTTAATTTTGGACTTTTTGCGATGCATGAACTCGACATTATTTACACCTTATCGTTTCATGAGAAACTTGGATGATCACGAGTTCATGGGAAATCGACTTATTAGAACACCCAAGGATTACTTTTATAAGGATTCTTAAATGGTTGCGAGCTATGGAGCTTGGCGTTTAGTCACTAAGATTACTTTCAGAAGACTCTTTAGTGTTTGCGAACTATGTAATTCGGCTTATTGGAAGTAAGATTCCTCCAAAACTCTTCTGCGTACCATCTCGGTAATGGTTCTTAGAATCTACACTTAAGTACGAGGCAGGCTCGGTTTGGGGTCTGAGAGTGCAAAGAACTAGTGCTTTGGCTTAGCTCAACTTTTGCCTTAGGACGAAACTTCAGTATGCGATCGAGAGTCGGCGTGTGATTTACTTGGTTGTCCTAAGCGCGAGGTGCGGACCTGGCTCCCGCTTAAAAAGGTTATGGATTATTTCACCACTGCACTTATGAGAAGCGCGTTGATCAGAGACCTGGCCAAGGTTCCGATGTGTGACAATAAACGAACGGATCGTATAAAGTTATTTTCTAAGCAGCTGTAGATTAAATTCTCAAGCTGATCAGACTGAGTTTTTAATGAACAGTAACATACTTTCAAAAGCAACTCTTTGGTTTCAACCACAATCTTTATTTCAAAAGATATATATTTTAATATGTGTAACTGCACTTAGTCTTTTCTGAAAAAGTAAGCTGCCTACGTACTTTTCTTCAACATAAAGGATCAAGTCACTAGTAGTTCAATACAAAGAGGCTCATTCAAACGAGTATATATATATATATATTTTGTATATTATTATTTCAGTAATAATATCGCTTGAGGTTCCAAGCATTCCAAGAATTTTGGATTTCAGTTCCATTCATCTCGAGGAGTTCGTACACTCCATGTTTTACAACCATTAAGACCTGATACGGTCTTTCCCACTTGATTCCCATGTCTGACCTGTCGATCGTCGAGGCATTGTTCGATGAGCCCAAAATACTCCAGGGAGTTCATCCGCCTATGCTCCCTTCTTTTCTCCTAGGCGCTTCTTTTGTCCGGCTATCATTGTTTTATTAGTTGACTCGGCCTGTCCATTCCCTTGCGGATAGTAGACAGTTGTTGTGAACAGACGGATATTCCATCTGTCGCAAAATTTTGTGACAACATCACAAACAAGGTTCGGACAACACCACAAACAAGGTAAGGAAATCCATGTCGACAGATGATGTTCTTCCAAATAAACCTTTCCACATCTGGTCCTGTGATTTGTGGATATGCCTTGGCTTCAACCCACTTACTAAAGTAATCCATCATCACTAGAATATTCTTTTTTCCTCCTGACGTTATGATAACACATGTTTTAACCCAAATTAACTACTGCAAGTGCACAACAAATGTTGTAGTAATGCAGGGATCAAATCCACAAGAACCAAGTCTACACTTCAAACTATATGAATCAAAATTAAGGTAATATGAATTAAAAGATGATTGTTTGCAAAAAGTAAATGAGAGAAGTAAATAAAACGATGTAAACTATGAATTAAAAGTATTGGGCATTAGGGAATTCGCAGGGATTTAGGGATTTAGAAATAGATAAATTGTCAAGAAAAGCATTATGAATCGTTCTAGAACTCAAATCACGAAATCAAATTAATCTACTATTGTAGCATCAATTACTGTGTCTAACAACTCAAGATCCTAAACTGTCGTTTGAATTCAAGAGGTTAAACATGCATTAGAATCAAGTTTGATATGTTCACAAAACACCCTAACATCAGCTTTCGTTGGCTAGGGATGTTTTGCTCATATAGGTTCTTTCAGACATTTAAGCAAACACTTTTGATGCATTAAACAACCTTAGGTCAGAAACTGGGTAGCTAATCAATTTCCAGGAATAAGAACAACCTATATGAAGAAACTAAGTTATCGGTCCCTAAATCAACATCAATTCAATCAAACCCTAAATCCCTTTGAAACCCTAAAACCCAATAAGAAAACTACTCAAACATGATAGAAATCAAATCACAAGAAGAATTCATAGAAAACATGATGAAATTAATAAATAAGTAAAAGGGTTTAGAAATCATGTCCAAATTATCAATAGGGTTCAAAGATCTTCTCCCAAAAGCTTAGAAACTAAAAATATGAATAGAAAATAAAGGGTTCCTTAAACAATGGCTAAAAACTAGATTAAATAGGTCTAATCACGTTTCTCGTCGAAATCTCTCACAAAACCATGTCAAAATAGGAAAAACTGCAATTTCCGTATTTTCGAGCGAACCGGTCGGTTTAGACAGATTCACAAGTCTTCACTAAACCTTCAATAACTTTTGATCGCACCGTTGGAATGTCTTCATATCACTTGCAAATGAACGATAACTAAATGTTATAGGTTGTGTCAAAATTTCAGCTCGATCCATCGGTGGAAAGTGTCCCAACAAGTGCCAAACGTCTGACATTTCTGCACATTTGCTCAAATTCCTTACTCTTTTGCCTTAGACTCCTTCCAAACGTGTTCTATCCTGAAAAGACTCTAAACACATAGAAAAGACTCGAAAATCTATTGAAAACATTGGTTAGAATGCATCGGAAACGGAATACATCAACTCCCCCAGACTTAGCCTTTTGCTTGCCTCAAGCAAAACAGAAGTCTACACCTGTGAAAGAGGTTTGAAAACGCGGAAACTCAGCTTCTCTTTTGAAACGTTTAATGACTTCTAAATTCATTATCCACATACTGCAAAACGATCCCTAACGAACCACCATGTAGTTCTCCTTAGACTTTTCCAGCTTCCCAATGTTCATTTCGCAGCGTTTTTCACAATTCATCATCGCTAGCTTCATCAGAAATTTCAGTGCCAAGAACCTTCTAGATTCATTCCCGTACAATACCATGAAAAATCACCCAATCAACCTTTGGTACTCTTTCTCTCCCCCAGGTTTAATTTGTTCAATACCCTTTTTTGTAAGTCCTCATAACGGCGCTCACTACTGTTGTTCCTTGTGAGGAGACAGGGTTGTAAGCTCTCATTGTTGTTCCTTGTGAGGAGACAGACTCGTTTTCCGTCGTATATATATACAAATATATATTTTAGAACAGCGCATCACTAGTGTTGTTCCTTGTGAGGAGACAGGGTCATGCAGACTTTTGCACTGCTCTTAAGGGAGATCAAAGTAGAAGAGGAGTACCATTTCTTTTCACCAAAGGTGCATTTGTCAAGTATGAACGAGGAATCAAGTTCTATGGACACCAATCATTCCAATGAGAGTGCAATTAGCTCAGTTTAGTGGACTCTACTGGAAATAAGGAACATCTCTAGTTAACTAGTCAACCTTTGGATTTTCCATTAGTCGAAAGCGAACTCATTGTGCAGCAATGGTCACTAAAAATAGGAAGTCAATTAAACAAAAAAATATATTACATCATAGTTTCCTGACCATAATACTCTTGACTCAATAAAACGCTTTGGAATGACTCAAGAAAAACATCAAAATGACTTAAGAGAAACAAAACAAAGAAAAATTGTGTTAGTAAACGATGAAAACCCTCCCCCAGACTTACTCCACACCGTCTCGGTGTGAAAATAAATCAAGAGAAAGGCATAAATAGACTCAAAAGAAAAGAAAATAAAAGGAAATAATTGTTTTTTTGTTTTTTTTGTGCTTTTCACGTGTAGTAGTTTTTCACTCGGGTGCAAGTGTGAGTGTTTGCAGACCGGTCTTCGCACCCGAGTGAAAACCTGCGAGTTTAGTACCGGGTGCAGGACAGCTTCACCGTGGATTGGGTGTCTTGCCCGAGTGAAAACGTGCGTTGGTCCTTGTTTTTTTTCTTTTTTGAAAAAAACACCAAACTAAAACTAGAGTTAGTAATAAAATAAAATTGAAACCAAATTTATGTACACTTACCAGTGGATTGCCTCCCACTAAGCGCTTATTTTAAGTCATTAGCTTGACTTCAACATCATGGATTAATCCGGAAAATGAGCATGAGAACTTGCTCCAAGACAAGCTCCCCAATAAGTAAACTTAAGCTTCAAAACTTCTTCACCTTTCTCTTTTAACTCAGATGTGAGAATAGTTTTAACCTTGGCGAAAGGATTCGAAGTTCCATTGCACTTCACCTTATACTCGATTGTGTCTCCAACACATCTCTGAGGTACCAATGTCATATGAGAATCACCCTTGATCCCTTTGCTCTTTATCTTCTCTTTGCTCTTGTTCTTTTGACTGGTGTTTTTTGTAGTGATATGAGGGTCTCCATCCAAGACTTCCTTAACCTCAAGCTTATCATCAGGTTCTTTCTTTGTCTCAACTGACAGCTTCTCCTCATTGATAATGGCAACACAAGATGCTAGCCTAGCTGCTTCATTAGTGGGTATAACTTTGTAGAAGACCTTCTCGTCAATATAAGAGAACAAAACTCTTTCATTAGGCAAATCTACAACTGCACCCAGTGTCGCCATAAACGGTCTTCCAAGAATCAATGGCATATCAGGATCTTTGCTCATCTCCACCACCTGAAAATCAGTTGGAACTAGGCAATTTCCTACTAGAACAGGTAAATCATGAATGGTGCCTTGTGGAATCTTGATGGAAAAGTCTGCAAACTTGAGAGATATTCGAGCAGGTTTCATATCAATCCCAAGCTTCTCTACAATAGCCTTGGACATGAGGTTTATGGAAGACCCAAAATCACAGAGATTCTTTAAATTCAACTCCTGAAGTAGAGCATGGAACAACAAACTTCCCAAGGTCTTCTACCTTGCGTAATATCTTCATATGAGATGGTATTTTCCTTGCTTCAACAAAGAGAGCCTTAACAATTGTGAGCTCTTTATTGGTTCCTCTAGAAAACTCGCGATATGCAGGATCAGCTCTATATGCATCTTCAAACGAGATATCAGGAGAAAGCTCTTTCTCCATCTCACTCTGCACTAATATCACATTACATTCTCTAGGATTTGTCTCAACTCGCTTGGAGGCTTCTGAGATTTGAGCTACCTGAGTGTCAAGCTTCTTCACATGAGTAGAGAGAGCTTCAATCTTACCATGCAGATTATTATACATACTATCCACCTTGACATTTATCTCACTAGAAGTTTTCTGTTGGTTGAGTAAGAGTTGCTGCATAAGAATCTCCAGTTTGGTTTCTTGAGAGGGATGAGTTGTTGGCTGGAAGTTGTTGAATGGCTAATTCTGCTGAAATCCACCCTGAAACCCGTTCTGACCCGGATTTTGCACGAACAGTTTCTGAAAACCCTGTGAAAAGGTTTTCTGAAAACCCGGATTTTGCACGAAACCCTGTCCATTCACATAGTTGACCTCTTGTTGCTCATCAGTCCCTTCTTCACAAAAGTGTACACTCTTTTGACTCTGCTTCAGCAACTGATTGTACCTCTCATTGAGCTCATCATACTTCCGAGACTCAAAGCTGCTAACACGCTTTGACCTGTCATACTCAGAAGAATAGTTGTTAGAACTTGCAGCCATGTTCTCAAACAACTCGTATGCTGATTTCTCACTCCTGGTCATGAAGTTTCCATTGCTTGCAGCATTGAGTTGGTCCCTTGAGTCCTTTGCAACTCCATCAAAGAAGATACTGATTAGTTGCTTTTCTAAAAACCCATGATGAGGGCATTCTCTGTGATACTCCTTGAATCTCTCAAAAGCTTCACCAAATGACTCTCCTGAAAACTGCTGGAAAGAGACGATCTTGTTCCTCAAGGAGGTTGTCTTAGACTTGGTGTAGAAATTATCCAAGAATGCATCTCTGCATTGATCCCAAGTTGTCAGAGATGCAGGAGGTAGAGACTTAAGCCATCTAGAGGCTTTATCCGCCAGAGAGAAAGAGAATAGCTTGCATTTGATCCAGTCCTCAGGAACTCCATTTGCCCTAGTAGTGCTGTAAATCTCCTCAAAGTTCTCTATATGGTCCATTGGGTTTTCAGCAGGTAACCCATGGAATGTGTAGTTCTTCACCAATCTGATTATTTGTGGATGCAGGTGATAATCGTTTCTATCGAGAGCAGGTGGACATATCGCAGAGCGATTCTGGAAGAAAGTGTGAGGCGCGTCAGCATCGCCCATACCAGGTTGAACCTGCTGCAACTATTCCAACTATTCCTGTAGCATCTTAAAAGCAGCTCTAGTAATTGGTAGATGGTCGACTATATCACCCATTGTGACTTGTTTCGACTTGTACGCTCTGTTTGTTCGTTCTACTCTTCCTAGTGTCTGGTTGTCAAAGTAAAGCAGGTTATCAGAGCCTTCACTTCTCCTCTGCATGCACCTGAAACACACCAAAACAAGCAAAAATAGAATTTATTAATAATCTTAAACTAAACTTAAACCCAAAATTCGAAGGTAAAACAATGGGTCCCCGACAACGGCGCCGAAAACTTGATAACACAGGTTTTAACCTAAATTAACTACTGCAAGTGCACAACAAATGTTGTAGTAATGCAGGGATCGAATCCACAAGAACCAAGTATACACTTCAAACTATATGAATCAAAATTAAGCTAAGATGAATTAAAAGATGATTGTTTGCAAAAAGTAAATGAGAGAAGTAAATAAAACGATGTAAACTATGAATTAAAAGCATTGGGCATTAGGGAATTCGCAGAGATTCAGGGATTTAGAAATAGATAAATTGTCAAGGAAAGCATTATGAATCGTTCTAGAACTCAAATCACGAAATCAAATTAATCTACTATTGTAGCATCAATGACTGTGTCTAACAACTTAAGATCCTACACTGTCGTTTGAATTCAAGAGGTTAAACATGCATTAGAATCAAGTTTGATATGTTCACAAAACACCCTAACATCAGCTTTCGTTGGCTAAGGATGTTTTACTCATATAGGTTATTTCAGGCATTTAAACAAACACTTTTGATGCGTTAAACAACCTTAGATCATAAACTGGGTAGCTAATCAAGTTCCAGCAATAAGAACAACCTATATGAAGAAACTAAGTTATCAGTCCTTAAATCAACATCAATTCAAACAAACCCTGAAATCCCTTTGAAACCCTAAAACCCAATAAGAAAACTACTCAGACATGATAGAAATCAAATCACAAGAAGAATTCATAGAAAACATGATGAAATTAATAAATAAGTAAAAAGGTTTAGAAATCTTGTCCAAATTGTCAATAGGATTCAGAGATCTTCTTCCAAAAGCTTAGAATCTAAAAGTATGAATAGAAAATAAAGCGTTCCTTAAACAATGGCTAAAAACTAGAATAAAGAGGTCTAATCACGTTTCTGGTCGAAATCTCTCACAAAACCAAATCAAAATAGGAAAAACTGCAATTTCCTTATTTTCGATCGAACCAGTCACAAGTCTTCACTAAACCTTCAATAACTTTTGATCGCACCGTTGGAATGTCTTCATATAACTTCCAAATGAATGATAACTCAATGTTATATCATGTGTCTAAATTTCAGCTCGATCCATCGGTGGAAAGTGCCTTAACAAGTGCCAAACTTCTGACATTTCTGCACATTTGCTCCAATTCCTTACTCTTTTGCCTTAGACTCCATCCAAACGTGTTCTATCCTAAAAAGACTCTAAACACATAGAAAAGACTCGAACATCCATTGAAAACATTGGTTAGAATGCGTCAGAAACGCAATACATCACGTTACCAGCGGTCCGACCGCATCCATGGCCCTTCTCATGAACGGGTGTGCGACGGTTGCCAAGGTGTACTCTTCTGGTGGGGCCAGCTTTCTTGGTTTGTGCTTTTGACACGCTACGCACTTTTGCACGTATTTTTGGCAATCAACCAACATTGTCGGCCAGTAATAGCCAAGCTTTTTGACCTTTAGGGCAAGTGATTGCCCTCCGGAATGGTTGCCTCCGTCCTTCCCATGAGAATGTCGCAAGACTTTGGGAATTTTTTCCCCAAAAATGCACCTCATCAGGTAGCGAGATGCATTCCATCTGTGAAGCATCCTTTCCAAGATAGTGTAATAAGTGCTTCTGGTTATCAACCTTTGGGCTGCCTATTTATCTTCGGGTTGCTTTCCTTCAGTTATATATTCTATAATCTCTGTCCTCCAGTCTTCCTGGGGAATGGAATCATCTTCCATTTCGATTGTTTCTTCGTCCACTTTACCATCTATAATCTCACAGACCATGGGTTTTGGATCTATACTGGGACTCATTATACATTCTACAGGTATAACTCGTCTCATATCCGAGCTCGAGGCTACTGCAGCCAATGCGTCCGCGGCCGAGTTCTCGTTGCGGGGAATTTTTACGAGCTCGAATCCATCGAGCCCGTCTGTAATCTCGCGTACTACCTTCATGTAGGCATCCATCTTGTTATTCTTTGCTTCATCCGACCCGCTAAACTGATTGATAACAAGCTGGGAGTTTGAGCAAGCCCGAACTCGCTTAGCTCCTACCGCTTTTGCCAGTCGCAGTCCGGCAATCAAGGTTCGTATTCTACGGGATTATTCATTGCCGCAAAATCAAGACGGACCGGAGAACCCAAGTACCGATCGGGACCGCGGGTCGGTACCACGGATCGGTATCGGCCCATCCGACCATTCCCCACACCGAGCCCTCGTACTGATCGTATAACACGATCAGTACCGAGTACAACCAAGCCTTCAACCATCTTCGACCATAGACCCGTATGGACCCGGACTATCGACCGGTACTGCAGGTCCGTACCGAAGAGCCTCGACCGGCCGTGCCCAACACACCTGGTACCGATCGGCCACGATGCTCGGTATTGCGGGTCGGTACCGAGAACACATACTAGTACCGGCTTTTACCAATCCTTGACCGCGACCGTCCTTCCCCCCACACTGATCGGGATGGACGACCGGTATCGCAGGTCAATACAGGAAATTACTCGATCACCCGATGACCATCCATCCTTTAACTCGACAGTCCGTCCGTCCCTCAAACCGCACCACCACCCCTCATACTGATCGGCCACGCGACCGGTACATTGGATCGGTACGGGGAACGTCCCGATTGCGTGTCCGTACCACGACCATTTCCCGTACCTATCGGGTATGTTGGTCAGTACGACTGGTCGTTACCGAGAACCCATCACCAGTACCGATCGTGTACGTTGGTTGGTACCACAGATCGGTACAGACACGTGCCGATCACTGGATGATCACCCCACGACCAAGCCTTCCACGATCATTAGCCGTCCATCTACCAACCACTCGTCCCGATGCACCACGACCGACGCAACGTACCGGCCCACCATCATCTTCACCGTACTGAGTCGCATACCACGACCGTTAACGCAACACCACCATCATCCACCCGATACATAGTCGCATACCATGACATGGATTGGTTCGACCATTTTTCACCATCCACCAGGTACTAAGCATCGATCACCATCATCACCTGAAGTTCCCACCCATCCCGCACCGTTGATCACGCGCACCGTTCACCACCTCCAACGGATGACTTTCACACACTACCACCATCCACTCGGACATAGTCGCATACCACGTCATGAACGGTTCCAACTCCACTCCATTAGACGGTGATCACCACCAACCACCTCCCATAAGCAGTCGCGTACCACGACCATATTGGAGAACCACCTTCATCCATCCAGGGCAAACGATCATCGACGCACCACCACCACCACCAAACCAACGATCCAATCGCTTAGTTTTCACACTTTTTCTTAATTCCCAAACCAATTACATACATCATTAAACATCACTTAACCACAACCTTAGAATTTTGCAATTGGAAATTCTATAAAATTGGTTATTTTGAATTTTGTTTTGAATAAGACATCTACATAATCATCCACCACTAATTTCACTAAGGTTTGCAAATTTATAGATTTTGAATTCATTAATGAATTTCTTTCTTCTAAGCCGTTGTTTTTCTTCCTTGGACTTAGAACTCAATACATATGTGTTGAGAACTTTGTTCCAAGTGACATTTAACAAGTGATTTTCAAGTGCTTTTACAAGGATATTTCGCACCAATATATGATTTCCAGCACGAGTTTAGTTGTGGACACACAATTCATTCATCTTGCGAATAGTCCACCATTCAATAAGATGTGAGAAGAAGGAGAACAACATAGACCACGACCATCATCACCCACACCCATAAGACGTTTACAGCACTATGCTTGATGACAAATCCAGTTTGCTTGAGCCAATTTTCAGATTTCAAACTCTAGCTCGCAAATGGAACATGCCAAACACCTTAGACGATCACGAGCTCAACCGTTCGATCATAAGATTATGGAATTTCACCACTAGCTTCGACCTTGCCTATAATCCAGCAATCTTTCAATTTGGTTAGAGAGAGTTCATTGTGTAAGAGTGACATATCATCACCATCATGAATTTCTTCATTAATCCATAGAGAATGAGTTGTTGGCAACTTGAGAAGTATTGTTCCTAATGACAACTTTGACACGAGCCCATCACCACACATCCGAACCACCAACAACTTTGGCCAATTCTTACGAAATTCTATGACTTTTGTCTACAGTAAGGTAATATCGTTCTTTCTCTATCTTTTCCACTTGTTCAAATACGTTTATTTTTGACATGACTCCCTTAATTTAATTTGATTAACACCGGAGACCGTGTAAGTTAAGTCTGAGGGGGATTGTTGTCTACTAACGCGTTTTGTTCATTGTTGATTTTTTCGTTTTTTCAAAAAGGTTTTTCGAAAATTATTTGTCAAAAACATAAAGACGTTTTATTGAGTCAAAATCAGTAGGGAATGATGACACTTTCCTAGGAAATTGCGTTTTGATTTCAAAGACCAAGTGACCATTGTCACAAGGAGAGTTCAAGGACAATCAATTTAGACACCTCATGATGGATTCCCCAACTAGAAATTCTACTTGCCAGGTTTTAACGAATACAATTTTGACTCTATATTTGGACTACTAACATAGGTTTTGATTATCTCAAGTCAAGGATATTAGATCAAGGAAACAAATCACATTCATGACATCTTACTCCCTTTTTACCGCCCTCTTGTTATCATGAATGGCCAGCTCATTTGTAGTCGGTTCCCCACCTTAAACCCTTGAACCTTCTTTTAGACCCCATGCCTTCTTTCTTTTCGTTTCATATTTGCAGATATGTGCAAAAACGTCGGAGAGAATAGGGTTGACGTAATTTTCCAATCACTAAGAGATGCGTCAATATGTTAAAGAGAGGTTAAGTACAAAGAGCAAAATCCAAAGAGCTTGGTCGTTCCTTGGGCACTTAAAACAAGGTATCAATTTCGTGTCTGTGATTCAATGTTCCAAAGAGAATCGTTTTCCCCCTTAGAGAAAAACCTTCAAAAAGAAAAGAAAAGAAAAAAACAGAAAAGAGAAAAGGGGAAAGAAAACGATTACTCAAGGAAGGACGTGATCAAAAACAAGAGGAGAGTAGAGGAGTTTTTCAGTGATTCCCGGAGAACAATCTAACTCTGGGGGAAGAAGAGCAACAACAAACGGACTGGGGAATTGCGGACATCAATATGTCCATTCTCTCTTGCGATTTTGCATAATGTCTCGCACCCGGAGAATATGGTAACCCCTAAACACTTTTAACCTCACAACTAAAATCAGCCTTCCCTTATACACCTAGCCCGCATTCCTTGAATGAGAGCCTTGATGAGTGTGAGTGCTAGAACCTACACAATAAACTTGTCAAGGGTTTTAAGAAGGACAAAGAATTCTAGGTGAAAACACGTAAACAAAGATCAAAGAAGAAGTAGTTCTTTATTGCTGTTTGCGTATAAGCGTATGTGAATTGAATTGGGGATCCCTTTGAATGAGGCGTACAAGATATATTTATACAAGTCTTAAGTCGGCTAGGCCTATTTCTAAAAAGATAAGGAAAATTTCTTAATTCTTTGGGATTTCCTTCTTGCGTAGTCGGCGGTCGCTTAGGGTTCTGTCCTCGTCGTCGTCCTGGGCCTAGAGCTAAGAAGTCACCTAGGCCCAACTTGAGCTAGACGTGTCAAAGGTCGGCCCAACTTGTCTTTGTCTTGCTGCCACATCGTTCTGGGACTTTTAGCCTATTATCCTCTCGATTTGGGCCTCCTAAGCTCGACCCAGTTCTTTGTAGTGAAATAAAGGAGCTGACTTTAACTGTTAGTAGAAAGTTCTAGTCATCGTCCAAAAGAGGCAATGACTATAAACGTCGTCCCAAAGACAAGCAAGCGTCGTCGCAAAGAGATGTTGTCCCAGAGACAAGCTGGCGTCGTCCGAAAGACAAGTAAACCTCGTCCCAGAAAACAGTGCTCGTCCCAGAGACTAGCAGGGCTCATTCCAGAAGACAGTGCTCGTCCTAGAGACTGACAGTGCTCGTCCCCAAAGACATCGTTCCAGAGAGGTGCGCGCGTCTGCAGAGAGATGCGCGCGTCTGAGAGTGCTGCGCGCGTCTAAGAGTGTTGCGCGCGTCTGCAGAGAGAGCTGGGCACGTCATCATAGAGAGTTGCGCATGTCACCACAAAGACTTGCATACGCACACCTTTGACACTTAGCCATTTTCTTGATGATCTCAGTTGGGGTGAGATCTGACCCCAACAGTTAGCCCCCCAGCTCGGTAGTATCATTTATGATAGTGCTGAGGTAAAAAGAGTTATAGGTGAGAATGAGGTTCTCAAGAAAATGAGCTTTCATGTTTACGTTAATGTTTAGCTCACCGTAGCCTGTAAAAGACTTGTGTTTTGTTGAATATATAGAGCTGGCTCTGTAGAAGTTCACGGAGCTTGTTTTTGGTAAAATATTTCCGTTGTAAGTAGAGTTTTGATAAAACGTGCTTGGTAGCTTGACTTGTTGCTTAGAGATTTTTATTTTTGCCAAGCTCCCACATGTTGCGTTAATGTTGAGCTAACATGTTTTCCTCAATGTTTAACTCCTCACCCAGAGTTTTTATGTTTGATAGTAAGCTCGGCATATCTTGTTTTAGATGATGAGCTCGGCCAATTTCTTCACGGCGAGCTAGGATTAGTTGAATCGTTGCTTCTTAACTAGTGAGCTCGGCTATATTGATGCGTTTCCACCATACTTAATGTAACTTTCGAACAATTAATCCAAATGACTTCAAATTTCTTTTGGATGAAAGCTTACTCAAGTGTTTATACTGCAGTAAAATTTCAGGTTAATCCAAGAATTTTAAGGTATTCTGCCAAGCTCTTCTCTCCACCTCGACATGAATGAGGTTATGTCTTCAGCTTGGCATGTCTGGCTAAAACTGATATATCCCTTCACTCGTGGGTCCGAATGACTCAAAACTTATTTTGGATGCAAGCTTACTCAATTATCTATCGTGAAGCAAATTTCAGCTCAACCCAAAAATAATAAGGCGTCATGCCGAGCATGTATCTTCACCTCAGCATGAAATTTCGTCAGCTCGGCATAGCTTGAGAGAATTGATGTATCTCTCTACTCGTTCGTCGGAATGACTCCAAAATTATTTTGGATGAAAGCTTACTCAAGTATCTACCTTGTGACAAAAATTGAGCTCAATCTAAAAAGAAGAAGGCGCCGTGCCGAGCTCTTATCTTCACCTCGGCATGAATATTTCGTCAGCTCGGTATAGCTTAAGAGAATTGATGTATCTCTCTACTCGTTCGTCCGAATAACTCCAAAATTCTTTTGGATGAACGCTTACTCAATTATCTATCATGAAGCAAATTTCAGCTCAACCCAAAAATAATAAGGCGTCGTGCCGAGCATGTATCGTCACCTCGGCAAGAAATTTCGTCAGCTCGGCATAGCTTGAGAGAATTGATGTATCTCTCTACTCGTTTGTCGGAATGACTCCAAAATTATTTTGGATGAAAGCTTACTCAAGTATATACCTTGTGACAAAAATTAAGCTCAATCCACAAAGAAGAAGGCGCCGTGCCGAGCTCTTCTTTCCACCTTGGCATAAATGACGTTACTTCGTCAGCTCGCATATCTTGAGAGAATAGATGTATCTCTCTCGCTGAGCATGAGTCGATGCCGAGGAGATCTTGGTTTCGAAGCTAATGATGATTTGGGGTCTGAACAAGTTCGTGCAGTGATTCTTAACAAGATTCCAGAGAAGCTCACAGATCCAGGAAGCTTTGTGTTGGATTGTTTGATCTTTACAGATAGATTTCCAAGGTCTCTTTGTGATTTGGGTTCAAACATCAATTTGTGCCACTCTCAGTTGCTCTCAGCCTTGGAATGACTTATTTACAACCCACAAGCATATCTCTTATCCTTGCAGACATATCAGTAAAGATCCTAGAAGGTGTTCTAGAGGATGTTCCAATCAAGGTTGGAGATTGCTTAATACCCACAGACTATGTGATTCTACAATATCATGAAAAATCCAAAGATCCTCTCATCTTAGGAAGACCATCCTTAGCTACTGCTGGTGCTATGATTGATGTCAAGGGAGGAAGGATTACTCTATGTGTAGATGATTTGGAGATGAAGTTTGACATGGATAAGCTGGTGAAGAAGCCTACAATAGATGGTCAGACTTATTATGTGGATACACAAACTGACATTGCACAAAAGGTATTCAATGAGACACATCCTACTGATGCTTTGGAGAAGACTTTGATTAGATCTATAGTCGAGACTGGGGAACTAGATGAAGCTGCAATGGGATATGCAAAGTTGATGGATAACAATGAGAGGGTAATGAAATTGGTTGCTAATATGGAATTGGGTTGAGTTTCTGAGAGAAGTGCAAGCGATAGCGATGGGAGTGAAATAAAAGCTCCAAATATCGAACTCAAACAACTACCAGCATGATTAATGTATGCTTTTCTTGGTCCCAAATCTACTTATCATGTTATTGTTAGTGCTTCCTTAAACAACGCAGAGCTCACTTTACTGCTAAGCAAGCTGCGCAAATTTCGCCAAGCTCTTGGCTATTCTCTTGATGATATTGCAGGGATATCTCCAAATTTGTGCATGCATAGGATTCATCTTGAAGATTATGCGAAATATTCGATAGAGCATAAGAGGATATTGAATCCAAATTTGTAGGAAGTTGTCAAGAAGGAGATCATGAAACTTGTAGAGGCTGGAATCATCTATCCAATTTCAGACAGTCGCTGGATTAGTCCTGTTCACGTGGTGCCTAAGAAAGGAGGAGTTACAGTGTTTAAGAACGAAAAGAATGAGCTGATTCCCACAAGGACTGTGACTGGAGACATAATGTGCATCGATTACAGGAAGCTCAACGCATCAACAAGGAAAGACCACTTCCCTTTGCTTTTCATTGATCAGATGTTGGAGAAATTAGTGAATCATCCCTACTACTATTTCCTTGATGGTTATTTTGGTTTCTTCCAAATTCCCATCCATCCGGACGATCAGGAGAAAACTATTTTTACTTGTCCTTATGGCACTTTTACATATCGCAGAATGCCGTTTGGACTTTGTAATGCTCATGCGACATGTGGTGTATGATGTCTATCTTTACAGACATGATTGAGGATTACCTGGAGGTTTTTATAGATGATTTCTCTGTCTTTGGAAATTCGTTCAAAGATTGCTTGGATAATCTGGAGAAAGTACTTGCTAGATGTGAAGAGAAGCACTTGGTTCTGAATTGGGAAAAGTGCCACTTTATGGTGAAAGATGGCATTGTACTAGGACACAAAGTTCCAGAGGCTGGAATCGAGGTAGATCGCGCTAAAATCGAGGTTATGAGAAGTCTACATCCACCGATAATGTGAAGTCGGTTAGAAGTTTCCTTGGACATGCTGGTTTTTACATAAGATTCATCAAGGTCTTCTCCAAAATAGCCCGCCCACTCACCACCCTACTCTGTAAGGATGTTAAATTTGCTTTTGATGCTAATTTTTTATCTTCTTTTTAGCAGATTAAACATGCTTTAGTGAGTGCTCCTGTTGTGCAACCTCCTGATTGGGATTTACCTTTTGAAGTGATGTGTGATGCTAGTAATTTTTCTAGTGGAGCTTTGTTAGGACAGAAGACGGACAAGAAACTCCATGTTATCTATTATGCAAGCTGAACTTTTGATGAAGCACAACGAAACTATGCTACTACAGAGAAAGAGTTATTGGCTGTGATGTTTGCTTTTGAGAAGTTTCGTCCTTACTTGATTGGGTCGAAGGTAATAGTGCACACTGACCATTCGGCGCTGAAGTATTTGATGCAAAAGAAAGATGCTAAACCACGGTTGTTGAGATGGATTCTACTTCTCCAAGAGTTTGACATTGAGGTAAAGGACAAAAAAGGTGTTGAGAATGGAGTAGCGGATCATCTTTCGTGCATTCGGGTCGAGGATAATGTTCCTATTAATGATTTCTTTCCTAAAGAAGGTGTGAGCTTTATAGAGAGTGAGTTGAAGGAGCTTCACGAGGAAATTCTTCAAAATTCTCGAAATCCCGACTCAGCGTCGATCGACACACATGAGGTGCAACGATCGACGCAACCATCCCAAACGCGACGAGGAGAGTTTTTGTCGAGCAATTATCGAGCGCAGCGTCGATCGATGCAAGGGAGGGCAACGATCCACGCTTACTGCAGACATCGATTCTTCATCTTCCCAAAGTCCTGAGCGACGTGTTTAATGATCCGGTCTTTGCTGTCTCCACGTCCACACGACCATGGTACGCATATATTGCCAATTATCTTGCTATAGATGATGCTCCTACAGATCTAAAAGGCTATGAGAAGAAGAAGTTCATGAGGGAACTTAGGAGATACAATTGGGATGATCATTATATCTATAAGTTTTGTTTAGATGGTATATACAGAAGATGCATAGCCGAAGATGAGACTCGAAGAGTGTTGTATCATTGTCATGGTTCTGAATATGCTAGACACTTTGCTACATTCAAGACTGTTTCCAAGGTTCTTCAAGCTGGGTTTTGGTGGCCTACAATGTTTAAAGATGCTCACAATTTCGTTTCTTAGCGTGATGCTTGTCAGTGAAGAGGAAAAATCAGCAAGCGACATGAGATGCCACAAAACTTCATACTTGAAGTTGAAGTATTTGATTGTTGGGGTATTCATTTTATGGGTCCTTTCCCATCATCTTATGGGAATAACTACATACTTGTCGCTGTGGATTATGGCTCCAGGTGGGTGGAAGCAATTGCAAGTCCTAAGAATAATGCTGGAGTGGTTGTTAAGCTGTTTAAAACTATCATCTTTCCTCGTTTTGGAGTGCCTCGGGTTGTTATATTAGTGATGGAGGTACACACTTCATCAACAAAGTGTTCGATCGGTTGCTCACTAAGTATGGAGTCCATCATCGTGTCGCTAGTCCTTACCATCCTTAGATGAGTGGACAAGTTGAGGTATCGAACCGACAGATCAAGGAAATCCTCGAGAAGACTGTGAATTCTACAAGGAAAGATTGGTCTACTAAGCTAGATGATGCACTTTGGGATTACAGAACAGCTTTCAAGACACCACTGGGGACTACTCTGTTTCATCTACTTTATGGGAAAGCATGCCATCTCCCAGTGGAACTTGATCACAAAGCAGCATAGGCAGTGAAGAAGTACAACTTTGACATCAAACCTGCTGCGGAGAGGCGTATGATACAACTTAATGAGTTGGATGAAATCATATATCATGCCTATGAAAACTCTAAGTTGTACAAAGAGAGGACAAAGGCATATCATGACAAGCGAATCATCTATAGGACATTCGAGCCAAATGATCAGGTACTCCTTTACAACTCTCGTTTGTCTTTGTTTTCAGGAAAGTTTCGTTCTCGTTGGTCTGGACCTTTCACTATCTAAGAGGTAAGACCACATGGGGCTGTAGTCCTCATTGGTTCAGACGTTGATGAATTCATTGTGAATGGGCAAAGGGTGAAACATTATTGGGCAGATGCCGAGACTCCAGGCGGACACATTGTGTCTTTGGATGATTCACCCACTGCCTAGAACTCTCACAAAGTCAAGCTAATGACTGTAAACAAGCGCTTCCCACATGTAAGTGTACATACTCTAACTTTTTACTTTATTCGGTTTTAAAAAAAATTAAGAAAAAGAAAGAAGGAAAACACGAGATTTGGTCGCGTCGAACGACGCACAGGCGGTGTAACGATCGACGCACAAGCGGAATCTGCGAGGTAAGTACTTAACCCGACTCTTCTTATTTTTCCTCATAAACCCACAAACACAAAACTTCCCCAAAATCTCAATCTCTCCCGTTTTTGCATCAAATTAAGTGGGTTTTGAGACTAGATTCATTAATTTTTCATCCCCAATCCGTTTTTCATACTCTCATTCTCGATCTACCAAGGTATGTATTCCAAAACCCCCTTTTTGGTTCTGTTTTTAGGGTTAAAATTTGATGAGATAATTGATGGAATTAGAACTTGGAATGATCATAAATTGGTATAGGATGTTTGATTAATGATGTGGAAAGTGATTGTGGTTGATTAGAACATGTTTGCAACGAATTTAATTTTGCTTGTCGATGTGCGATTTTACCAGCTGCGTCGATCGTTGCAACTAAGCAGGGGCTTGCAACTATCGACGCAGCCTCGACAGAACCACAAACTTTGCTGAAATTCGATTTTTGTGTTTGTTTTGTCTTGTGATTGTTTCGTAGATGACTCCAAGCAAGAGGGCATGTACCGGCACTGATGATGCTTCGAGTTCTAATCCAGCTCCACCCCAATTTGCTTCTCCTTGGCCAAGACTTGAGGGAACCCCGTGTACACTAAGGAGGCGCTATGGTAATCTTAAGAATGTGTTTGTTGATCTTACAATTGTGAATAGGCCTATTAGTGACACTTGGGATGAGGATGACTCTTTGCTATACTATTAATGGTTGGGAGTGAATTTGAGGCCTACAAGAGTTGCTGATGAAAAGACTATGAAGGATTTGGGTATCAAAGATGATGTATTGCTTTTTCTGGTACGAGCAGGGCTTGGACACATTGCAACTAAGCAACATAAGTTATATCTGGACTTGGTGAAACAGTTATTTTCTTCCGTTCGAGTTTACTATGAGGAGGGTGTTGATGAGACGGCACATACGGGTACATTGACATTCATGGCTAAGGGGGTTCGGTACAAGGTTTCTTTCACTGAGCTATGCAAGATTTACGGTTTCCACCCTCATCTTACGGATACATCACTTCCCACCACATTTGCTTAGATGAGAAGTTTCTGGAACATGTTTGCAACAAGATATCGACGACCTTGTTTTAATGTTTTGCTGTCTCCAACATGATATAGTCTGGCCTACCAGAATGCCTGGATTGTCGACTGCGACCAACTTGGAAGCTGTTTTTGCACATCAGATGCTTTCTATGAAGAACACTTCATTCACTGTAAGCAGCTCCAAGTATTTCACAGCTTGTAGTTTTCTCACTCTTCTTTTTGAGGTCTGCAGGATTGACCATTCCAACATTACTGTGAGAGAGAGTTGGACTTTGGATTTTGCTTTCTTGAAGAAAGCTACTTGGGTTCAGAGTGGTCTTTACTGGATTTTCCGTGATGCTTCAGGGCTACACATGGTTCTTTGGCCTATTCGCGAGTTGCTTACCACCAGACATGGTACTCCTGCACTAGCTTTTCAGCCTGATCCAGCTTTTCTTAGGCCAGTTGTGAGGTGTTCCAATTCTCGCAAGAAGGCGAGTACTTTTAAAGGAGCTAGCACTTCACGCTCAGCAGGAGTCCCTATCCTTGAGCCACTTTGTTTCATAGACTTTCCTACGCGACCCTTGTCTCAGGATGATTTCCAAGAGTTTGTGGTTAATGGATTTCAAAGTATTTGGTCTCCCATCGCGAGGCTCGCTAAATGTAGTTGTGTTCGTCCGCTTTCACTGTGTCCTGCACGTCCTACTTCACCGCAGCAAGACGATGGTGCTGAAGATGAAGCCTAGTTCTTCATCACTCTAAACCGGTTTCGTTGTTTTCTTATCTTTTATCTCTTCGTTTTCTTTCTTTTGAATCATTTTTCTGTTTTCGATTGAGTTAGTTTGTCTTTGGATTTCTTAAAATTGTGAACTTGATTGGATAATATTATGTTGGTGCTTTTGATCGTTTGTGTTATGAGTGTTTCAAACAGTTACTAAGATTTGGATGACATGACATGACGCAGCTTGAAAAAGAGAAAGCATACGGTCCGTTTTCAAACAGATACGTCAATCAACGCAGTGCTTTGCAACGATCGATGCAGAACTTCGGTGTCGATCGACGCTGTGCCTTGCAACGATCGACGCGCACACCAACAGGTATGACTTTTCTTTTTCACAATTTCTAAAAAAATTTATTTTTCTTTTCTTTCACCAAATTCAGGCTTAATTAACACTGGGAACAGTGTTGTTTAAGTCTAGGGGAGGTTGTTGCTAACACAGTTTATCGTTTTGAGAGTCAAAAGTCATTTTATTGAGTCAAAACTTGTATGAAATGATGATCTTTTTTAGGGACATATGCTTAGTTACTGCGACTTCTTAGTTGTTGCGACAAAGCCCTTGGAAGGAGCGAATTCAAAGCCAAATGATAGTACAGGTTCCCCTCTTTTCGCGGTTTGCAGAACGAAGTAGATCAAACTCTAGACTACCACATTTAATCTCCATGTCGCTCTTTTCTCTCTGATGATGTCACGATAGTAATAACATTCAAGACTTCTTATCCACTTTACCACTCTTTGTTGATCCTGAATGGTTAGCTCATCTTTAGTTGGTACCCAACCCCTAACCTTAACCTTTGTTCAAACCTCATATGATCTTCTTTTCCCTTTGACTTATATGCACGCATGTGTAAAAACGTCATAGCGAAAAGGGAACCGACACCGTTTTTCATTCACAAGATTGCGCGGGAAGAGACATTTGGTTGGAGTACATGCAAAATTACAACAAGATTGGCATTCCTTGGGATTTATACAGTTTTATGTAGGGGTCGGATTTCCCCCTATGAGATCGATATAACGACAAGGTCCATTCAGCTTCAAAGCGACAGAATCGGAGCGAGCCTACAAAGGCCTAGTTGAAATCTAGGCCCAAAATGACATTAAACCCATATGTAAAATGGGCCTAATAAGAATATGAGCCTAAATTTAATATATTGCTTAATGGGCCAAGCCCATTCTATTAGTTGACGTAGGTTACTTAGTGAGACTATATATAGTTCATTATATTCACCCAGAAAGGGGATCACAACTTTTATCAGAGAAACTCTCTTGTAATAGCGCTTAAGTCATAACAGCAATAAAGAAAACTATTTTTATACATTTGTCTTGTGCTAAGTGTTTTCTGAGAACTTTCTTTACAATCTGTTGTGTTCTAAGTGCTTCCGCTTCCTAGAGATCTTCATCTCCTCTACAACCCTTGACAAATCTAACTGTATAGGTTCACGCCCCCACAGTTTGATGCCGTCAAACGGGACGGAGAATTCTCTGACACTTAGGAATCACTACACGCATCAGACCCAACACAATGACTAGCAGCAACAAGAGCTCCTCAACATCGCACCCTGATGTGGACACCACCGCAACAGCTTCAACAGACATGGCCGAGGTGAAGGACATGCTGAAGACGCTCCTCGAGAAGACTGCAAAGCAGGACAAGCTGAACACTACCTTCAAGGGCAAGCTAAAGGTTCTCATGACAGCACACAAGAAGGGAGGACCACGAGGATCGATCAGACGGTTCAAGCCACATGCCCTCAGCTTCTCGACACCGCGCACTGCACGGAGAGCCAGAGATAACATACCCCCACCCCTGCAGACAATGGATGTTGCTGCAGAACAAGTTGACGATGCAACGCATGTCAACCTACCAGCTTCAAGATGAGCGCACGTCAACCGCAGCGGGACTCGCACTGAAAACCGGAACCTACCTACAGATAGGAGCCATACACAGACTCAGCGAAGCGGCGCAGACGTGAGACATAGACAAGACCTCGCCAACGAGGAAGAATATCCTTATTGGATCGAGCATGACAAACTCGAGTAGGAGCGTAGAGCACAACACCAAGCTCAACAGGAAGAGATGACAAAGCTGCGAGCACAGATGGAATGAGCCGCCTCTGACTTAAAAATGGTGCAATCCCAAGTACACCGCGTCACCAGTAGGGCTCCAGAAATCGAACGTTTGCTCAAAGCAGCGCAAACACTCCCTTTACTGAACGGATCTCTAAGACAAAATTTACTGACTCTAGAAGGATCAAGATCTAGCCTTACAAAGGAAAAACCGACCCAAAGGTTCACCTCCTGTCATTCAAAGTAGCGTTGGACAGAGCTAACTTCAAAGAAGAAGAAAGAGAAGCCGGGTACTGTAAGTTGTTTGTCAAACACCTCAAAGAACCTGCCCTCCAATGGTTCTACAGATTAGAAAAGAACTCAATCGATAACTTCAGACAGCTCTCTGGGATGTTCGTGCAACACTACGTAATATTCTTGGAGCGAAAGATCTTAAACAGAGATCTATGGAGTATTCGACAGGAAGAAAACGAGAGTCTGCGAACCTTCATGGAAAAGTTCAAAACAATACTTTCCAAGGTGGAAGGAATTAGCAACGGCTCCGCATTGGATGCTTTGAAAAGAGCTTTGTTATGCCCCTCTCCTTTTCGAACGCTCCATCAACAATCCAAGATGCTCTTCATCGCTCTACCGACTTCGCCAAGAGCGAGAATGGGATACGAGCATCGTAAAAAAGGGTAAAATCCAAGACGAAAAATAACCCACCGCAGACCGCTAACCCTCATGCTGCAAAAAAAAACGACACTAGTTCCGGTTCCGCCCATCACGAAGGTGACTTCAAAGGAGCTCACAACTACCAAGTTGAGCTGGAAAGCTACAACCCGAGTACCGCAGAACAATGCACCTACGATGAAACATCTTATTGTGAATACCACTGTACCTCCGGACATTCCACAGCAAACTGCCCTACTTTGGGACAAAAACTTGCTTTCAAGCTCGTAGCTGGAACACTCAAAGGTGACTTTAGTCTCAAAGATTTCGAGATAAAGGAAAGCTTTGAGTAACTTGAGCTCCACAAAAACATGAACTACGAGGCGACTTGATCCCAACAAAAGGTACTTAAGCAACTCATCTCCGGATGAGTTCAGTTGCCCTCCTCCGTAAAAAGGGGGGGGGGAGTGGGTACGTATACTCATATACTCCCATTTTTATAACAAACTTTAGGATTAATTAAGATCAAAGATTTGTTCACATTTCTCTTACATCCTTCACAGATTACTCAAGTAAAAAAAAAAAAAAACAAAAAAGACTTGATGTCACTGCTGGCCACAATGACGAAATCAAATATGACTATTACACCCAGTGCGGTAAAATGGCGCTATATAAATAAATGAATGATCATTATCGAGCGGAAGTGTTCAAAGAGTAACACCTGCGTTATCCGAAATGATCATTCTAAACCCAGTTAACCATAACACTGGTACCATCGCCAATTGTTCATTATAGGAACTGTTGCGTTTTTGAATACAAAGCCGTAAACCAATATGTTCACTCTAAAAACCCAACTACACTTAATCGTTGGTCATTACGCGATTAAGACTTGCCCATAAACCAAGATGATCATCAGAAAACCCAGTTAACTCAACACTGGTCTTCAACAACATAACATGTTCACTCTTGGAGCGGGCGTGTTGATGCGAACTCGCCCGTAAACAGACAAGATCATCAGAAAATCCAGTTAAGTCAACATTGGTCTCAAACAACATATCGTGATCACTCTTGGCAACCCAGACTCGCCCGGAAGCCAAGAGGATCATCAGCTAACGCATCGCAGGTCGTAACATCATAACATGTTCGTCTTTAGGAGCGAAACAGTCAACAACGATAGTCTCACAAACTAGAACGACCATTGTTAAAATCTAAAGCAAGAACATAGTTCGAGCAAGCTTGTCACTAGCGGCTTGCCACGATATGTAAGAACTCAGTAAAGACAAACTGGTCGCAACACCTCTTGAGCAAAACATAAGACACACATCGTCTCCAACGCATCAACGTCGGGTTAAGGCATAACCAAGAATCCAAAGAGTCATTCTCTACCACGTTGGTGGTCAAGCTTTACTACAGTCAAGCATCAAATCAATCTCACCAAGTCAAATCGCAAAATGGAAGTTTGTGTTAATGGTTGATTAAGGAAATGATTAGCACCATGGAAGTGGATTAGTCTAGGTTAAATGAATTCATGCTTTGGAATTAGCTTAATTAAGTTGTTATGCATCACTTATCTCATATGTTTCACTCTTGATCACTCATCTTTACTCAAGATCCATGCTTTTATCAGCTTGATCATCTTTGCTTATTTAGTTGACTTTGCTATGACTTTTTGTTGACTTTTCATAAATTGCATTTCTTGTCTTCATTTCCATTTACTTATGCTTTGCTTTGTTTCTTTTGAGTGTTTTGTTTCATTTAGTATTTGCATTTAGTTTAATTTCATCATTTACTTAGGTTGATAGATTGTTACTAAAACCAAAATCACTTTAATAGATTTAGCTTATAGAGTTCTTTGCATTCATATTGTCCTTATCAATTTCCTTGTGGATTCGATCCCTAAATGCTTCACGACATCACCATGAATTTGTGGTTTACATTTAGGGTTAAAACTTAGTTGGTAGTTTTGCTCTCATCATTTTACTAATTGTTAGTGACCGATCAACTACTAGTGTCATTTACGATTCAAGTGGCTTAAAGGTTGGTGATGAGAGGTGTGTGACTCACACTCTTTGTCCCTTGGCCTTGTTTTGTCCCAATGGGTTTTCCAAACAAGGTTTTTAACGAGGTGTGGTTCACAGACTTAAGCGTTGGCCTCATCATCGGCATTGCTACGAATAAGAAGAACCAGAGTTACCCAAGTCTAGTTACATGTAAAACCGAGCCTACTAGCTTTAATTTTGGTTTTGTCTTTCGAATCTCTAGTCAAAACTATTTATTGCTTTAATTTTTGTGTAATCATTGGGATAATTTAAAGGGTGTTTCAATACTTCTCCTATATATATGTTTCGGTTCTTCAGCAAATAAAATCATTTAACTTTTTATCAAAAACCTCTCAAAACTAGTTTGATCCGAGAAGTGTGTTCATCGTCTTAACTTATGTTTTTCTTAGTGCGTATATCTAAGTTAATCACAAGCTCGTAGTCTAAGAGATTCTCAGCTCTTTTGGAAGTACACATTGATCCATCTTCATAGATTCGTCATCAATTCGTTCATCTTTCCCCCTACATCATTCAAACCGTTTATATTCCGCATCTTCTTCACTAATCCATCTTCGTTGAGCATAGACTCCTTTTTGGGACTCTATCAGCACACAATCAATCATAAGATAGGGAATGATCACATGCCTGCCAAAGCATTCTAAAGGATCTGAATGACCTGTCTCATGACTTTACGCAACTTCTTTGTTTATAAGTCAAGCATTCTTTTTGAAAACCTTGACCTTTGGCATTCGCTCCCTTGAATCTCAGGCACACAACGATGATCAATCAGCTGAAAGATCCAAATCAAGTAACCCACCTTGTACAAAACCTTGAACCTTGTACAAAACCTTGAACCTTGTCTTGTTCTTGTAGCTTGGGTTTCTTGGGAGATACCAGGTGAAACTCTAGATTTTGAACATAGCCTTCATTGGTAACAGCTACCTGAGTGACACAAGTGATCCACTCACGGCACTGACCTTATCATAGTCATGAATTTAGCCAAAGCGGCTTTAAAGATCTTGACATCAACAACTTGATCTTCATTAACATCCACATCAGGTAGACTAAACAGAGCTTTGATCCTTGAAGACTATAAATCATACTCATGACCTTTAGCAGTTGCTCTCCCTGATCCAGTTCCTCGGGATGTTGAACCACACAACCACTGAAACTTCCTATACTCATCCAGTAAGAAGATTTGCCCATAACCTTCTGACAACCATAGTCACAAACAGTATCACCTTGGTGACCATACTCCGAAAACCAGCATCCTTGATAATTCTTTTAACTTTAAAAGGGTGAACGAAAACTCCACCATTTGTTCCTCATTCAAAGAATGAGAAAGAAAATCTTTGTTCAGCGGAAGACAGGAACTTGGTAGCATCATATACAACTCCAAAACCAAACAACCAAGTTCTGACAGATCTGACCCGAGAAGACGATGCCCTAACATGTAGAAACGAGTCGACTGTTCTTCCACACTAGATTAATCACTTCACCATATAGGGAAACATGACTGTACTCGTCCAATACTTCTCAGCAACAACTTTATGCATATAGACCATAGCAGTCTCAATTCTCTAACTGATCAGTTACACTTCAGCAAATGACAAGACCCAATCTTATCGTCTTATGCTAGAATGACTATGATTCACATGACTCTGAAGCAACACCTCTCTGTTTATCCACAAAAACTAGTGATAAATCCCTAATTCAAGACAAAGAGGACAACAAAGAGAACAACTCTAGACGGTGAAAACAATCCAAATAAGGAACAATATGTAAATATCACCAAAAGATTTAGATCCACTTGCATAGTCATACTTGGATTTGACATAGCCTCGTTGCAACACCCATAACGACCTGAGCTCTTTTAAAAACAACACACATTGCTTGAACATATCAAAGACCAACAAAGCAAGACTTCATCTTGATTTTAGAATTTGGGAGAATTCACTGGAGAAGAACAACAAATTGTGAACCTTCAACCAAAATAACAACAACAATTTACTTTCTCCTTCTGATTGTTGTGACAACGAAAATTCTAGAATTTTTCCTCCAGCTCTTTCAAAAACCTGCACACAACAACTCATGGGCTTGTTTGCATATCATGGACTTGAAAACTCTTTTTACACATTTTCTAGCACATGTCCATGTCTCAATACACAACGCTTAACAAGCAAATTAGACTTCTAAAATACCAATAGCCTTTCTTAGATTAACGAATTGATTGAATAAATCCAAAAATTAGAAATCAATGCCCACATATTCTATCAGAATCAATTTCTTCTCAACAAGTTCACGAATAAAATGATGCATGATATCTATGTGTTCAGTACGTGAATGTTGAGCTGAAGTTTTAGCATATTGATAGCACTTTGATTATCACATCGCACCAACAAGGAGTAAGAGAGGTTACTGTAATCAGGAGCCATCTGTTTCATCCATAGAAGTTGTGTGCAACAGCTTCTCATCGCAATGTACTTAGCCTCAGTCGTTGAGGGAGACACACTGTTCTGTTTCTTGCTATGCCAAGACACAAGATTGTTCCCCATGAATAAACATCCACCACTTGTGCTTCTAGGGTCATCCAAACACCCATCCCAATCAGCATCACAATAATCGACCATATTCTTGTCGTTGTAGTAAATTCTCAGATCAGCCAAACCCCTCATTTACTTGATAATGTGCTTGAGAGCCAGAGGATGAGACTTTTTTGGATTGGCATGATATTTGGCACACATCCTTACACTGAAACAGAGATCTGGTCTACTTGCAGTAAGATACAGCAAGCTGCCAATCATCCCTAGGTACGACTTCTCATCCACAACCTCTTCATCTTCATCTTTTGTGAGCTTGGTAGTTGTCCCCATCTTTGTCTTTGCACTCTTGCCTGTCCGAAGATTAAATCGATTCACCAGATTGCAAGCATACATGCTGTGTAACAACAATACCTTATATTGTATGTTTCACTTGAATCCCCGAAAAGTATGTAAGTTCACCAACCGTACTTATCTCAAACTCCTTCATCATACTGTTGACAAACCTATCAACCAACTTTTGATCGGTACACCCAAACACAATGTTATCAACATAGACTTGAAACATCATCACACTTCTGCCTCTGTTTAGGATCAACATAATCTTGTTTACACTATCACGAGTATAACCTTGACCAATCATGATTGTGGTCAGCTATTCATAGCAGGCTCATGGTGCTCGTTTCAATCTATACAATGCTTTTTCAGCTTGTAGTCAAAATTTGCATGACTTGGATCCTTGAAACCTATAGGTTGTTCAACATACACTTCTTTCCGAATGATCCCATTCAGAAAAGTTCAACACACAATTGATCATAAACAAAAATGTAATTGACAAACATTATCGCAACAATCTAATACTCATCAACAAAGTTTCCTTGTGATTCATGGATTAAATCGCTAAAATATACCCTGAAAAGCAAGCCAACTTCTTGTAGTCAATTTGTGCAAATTTGCGCGTGACTTTGTCTCCACCAACAATGACATCTTTCTGGAACTGATTTCTAAGAACTTTAGGCAGAACCCTAGGACTAGCATATGCTTTGTCTGACTAGAATTCAGAATCCTGATCAGACTCGTGATCGTATACTTGATGAGACTGTTTTTATGAGTGCTAATCAAAGAAATGCAAACACAAGCAAGTTACCAAATAAAACCAAAGCAAGCTTACAACCTATCTCATAATCGGATTGTAGCAAGTATGGGATCAAACACAAGGAAGCATGGTTACATAGTAGTAAGATGCAGGACATTCTGATTAAACTAAAGCAAATAGAGAGAGTGGTTTGATTCATGTAACAGAGTTGAACAATAAAGAAAATAAGCAACGATAAACGCAGAAAGTACGATTTTTAGATGCAAGGATGATTAAAGGGTTGAGCTTTAGGAATAACAACTGGTTAGAACTAGCAAGGTCAAGCTAGACAAGCTAAATGTCTCTCCTTTAAGAACCACTAGGACATAGACCACGAAGATAAGCATACCCACTGTCGTGGCGCAATACTCCTTTGTAGCATCTTTGTTCTTGCATCACTATCGTGGCGAGACTCAGAGACAGTCCAAGATTTATAGGTCAAGATCCAATAGAGTCCACGCACCGCAACTGCATCACTGTTGTGGCAGAATACAGTACGCTGAGTAAAAGGTTGGTCAATCATTTCCATAAACACCTGTCAGGCATGGAAACGCTTGAGCTTAAGATCTGAGTGATCAAGTTCGGATCCAGCATTAAGCTTACCTATGCTCGAGGATCTACTCCTTTGGACCTTCCACAACCTTAGCAAGACCTTATAAGCACTAACCTACTACTCCTTTGCTCAACGAGCTGACTACTCACTCATGGTTATGGAAAGAACCATGATTGAGCTCAAGGAAAGTGATGAACTTGAAATCATAAAAAGCGAGTAAAGAGAAGCAGAAATTGTAAACTTAATTGCAATTAAACTCAAAAACAAGAAGTACTTAGCACACCAATGAATACAAGAATATGCTAAGGAGGCTAAAACCTCTAGAAGACCAAGCTACAACGAAAATCAGGAGACTATGCTTACTCTTAACAAGGCAAAAAACATGGTTTTTATACTGCCTTGTGAACAGTAGCCGGGTGAACCCTAGTCAAAGCAGGTCAACAAAAATAAAAAGGGAAAGAAAAAGTTAACAAAAGCATAAGTAATGGGTCACATCCGACATGTTGTGTGACCGATAGGCTGTGTAGTATTTCTTTAGTCCAAGCGGTCAGTAGCCGGTACGTCTGTGTGTAGGAGCGGTATATTGGTTTTCACCGATACCATGGGGTATCAGTTGTCTTCTCTATCGGTCTTCATCGATACGCTGGCCTCGTACCGAGGTCAATGAATCTTCTTCTATTTGTGTACCACGGTCAGTATGCGCGGTCTATCGGTCCCAACTCTTCAAGGTTTTTTTCCATCCTCTGCACTCCTCCAAGCTCTTACTAGCTAGATGTCATCATTTAAGCACTATACCACCTGAAAAAGGGTAAAAGAGAAGAAAATATGTACAAATCCTAAACTAAGGTCCTAAAATGCTAATCCAGACTAAATGCACTATAAATGAAGATAAAGATGTAGAAAGGATGCTAATGAGATGCAAATATGCACATGAATACGGTAAATATATGAGTATATCAACTCCCCAGACTTGCCTTTTGCTTGCCCGCAAACAAAATACAAAAAGCAAACCGGAAGAAGGAGTTTGAAAATATGAACCCAGTGCTTAGTCTATGCATTAATAGCTCCACAAATCAGTCGTAGAAGAATTAGATCGATGCTCAACATGACCCTACTGTTAGAAATCTGTTTAATGCTCATCACAGAGCACACTCTACTCTCTAAGACTTGGAGAAACTCCTATTGTCAACTAGAACTCCTGTCTTTGACATTCAATTAAAGTGTTTAGTGCAGTCCCTGAGATGGAAACTAAATCAAACATGTTGGCTAGGTGCAAAAAGGGTTATTAGAAAACAAAGAGATGGGTTCAACAACTTTAAAGTGGTTAACTCTCAAGGATACAATGCAGTATTTTATGAAAGCAAGCAAAGATAAGGGCTAATTCAAGCATACAAGAGCTGGAATCCATTACACTACCCAATCCCCAGAGTGTACACTCAACTTTTCACATCTCTTCCTCACTTCCCAGTAACCACTAGCCTTGATTTTCTAGATAAAACTTTTCCCAGTCTCTTCTTTCTTTTCTTTGCTTCTCTAGACCTATGGAGGAACCTTTTTAACACTTTCTCAGCTCATCTTTTTGCTTTTATACACTAGTCTAACTCTCTGTTCACTTTTAAATCGACTCTTTTTACTTTTTCTCAAAGAGAGAGCTAGACTTACATGTTATCTTTAAACAATCAGGTTTAAACTTTTCTGTTTTTCATCTCGATAGGACTAGCTTAACATTCTATCCCTTTCTTACTTCAAGATACACTTCTTATACCCACAAGATGTATATGTTCAAGCTGAGAACCAACCAAGTTCCCCTGCCCAGATCCTAAAGCTAGTCTTAGACGCAAGAAACTAGCTTAAAATGGATTCCTCTACTTGTCGGCCCAAACTCTTTCAGACTTTTGTCAATAATGCACCAAGAAAAAGGCATATCACTCAATAAATAATGCAAGGGAAGAAGAAAAATGCTTAGGTTCAAATACGCAGAGTACCATTCTCATCCAAGAAGATGAACTCGGATCGGAATGGCCACTCAGGTAAAGAAAGAGTGGTAAAAACAAGGTAAACATGACTTGAGTGTGTATATTGTATCGACAAGTAAGATTTCAAGTTCCATCAGAGGGATAATTAATGTTAAGATTAAGCAGAGATAAATCTAGATTAAGCAGGTTTTCAACAAGTAGGCACTTTCAAGGGTGCCATTCCAAACGTGGTTGGGATTCAACATTCAGTTCATGTAAAAGCATTGGTGAAACTCTAACTAAGTCTGTAGGTGTGAAACATATAATGCACAAGTTATGAGCTTAACCTTCATTGTTTTAAGATGAAAATGCATGAACAAGTATGTACAAGGTTCTAAAATGCAATCCTAGGTAATGGAGGAAAAAAGAAAGAGAAGAACAAATGGAACCTTTTTTTGAAATTTTCATGATTTCTATGTACAATGATGCATACTATATGATGCAAGAAGAAGGAAACAAAAGAAATAAAACTATACATTAGTAACTATGGGTGTGTGTGTGTATTCTCTCCCCAGACTTGCTTCTCACTGTCCCAGTGAGACAGAGATATGAAAACTCCCTGGGAGAAATGCTTGCGCACAACACACAAAGAAGAAAACAAAAATGCAGAACAAAAGAAAAGAAAACTAAACTATATACAAAAGAAAAGAAAAGAGGTAGGTGGTACCTCAATGCTTTAGAGTGATGTTGTTCTATGGGAAAGGAGGTGATGGGGGTGTAAAGTTTTACTCAATTAGACAACTACAAGTGCACAATAATTACATAGTATAGATGGGATCGAATCCACAAGGACCTAGTGTTGTATTGCAAATTTCTAAGAATCGAATCAAGTTAAAACTAAGAATATTGGTTTTGAGTTTTTTTATAAAAACTTGATGAACGAAATTGCTAAGTAAAGAGGGTTGTCATTGAATTTAAACAAACGTTAGGCAGTAGGTTCATCACAGAGATTCACAAATTATCACTTATACCGAATAATTCAGGGAATCGAAAGGGGGTTGTTCTAGAACTCAAACCACGAAATTAGAATCTCTCCACTATCGTGGTTCGGATTCTCTATGCTTTATACCGTAATAGACTCATCTATCGGATGGTTATTAAAAGGTTAAAGCACGCAGTATAATGAAGGTTCGATTGTTCACCAAACTTCTTAATTAACTGGTATGATTGTTAAGACGCCTAGCTCATCAAATACTAGATCCGGAGGTATTAAGAACAATCTCGTGGATACACCAACCTAAGATCAGATGCTAGTTGATCAGAAAAGCAATCAACAATAAGAACAACTAAAGATGAAGAACTTATGATTTTTCCCAAATTCATTCGATAAAAGGTAACAACTCATGAACTCTTTGATTTCCTACAACCTAACAAACGGATCTACTCAGACATCATCACGGAAATCAAACAAAGTGATGATTGAGTAGACGAAATAATAGAAGCAAATAGAAGAAGGAAGGGGTAAGAATTCTTCTCTATATCGAAGATACGAAAGACGAAGTCTTCTTCCTTCAATCCAAAAACTCTCTGAATAACCTTAGAAATTTGTGGCTGATGTGAAACAATAGTATTATTAATGTTTGTGTGATGATATCCGTGGCTATCTATCTTGCAAAGGCTAAAAGCAAGTATATATAGGTCTAGGGTCTTCTAGGGTTAAGGCAAAAACGTCAAAACACTCGAAACTGCGCAGTATGGGGTCGTGGCACCGATCGTGGTATTGGTTCGGTATGGGGGAGCGATTTTGGCCACGTCCCAAGGCGTCCTGATGGTCCCAGTACCGATTGGATTACCTGGTCGGTATGGGGAGTCGGCATCGGGCAGATTCATCTCTTGGGCAGTTTGACATGTCTTCAGTATTTTGCGTATAAGGCTCTCTACACAATTCCAAATGATGCATATCCAACTCCATTGTAAAGCTGACTCAAAGGGCTATCTTCTCTCCAAGTTTCCTCCAATTCCAAATCCATTTGATCCTCCGTTCATTGCTAAACTTCTGGCATGTGTAATCTTTTCATCTTAGTGAAATGTGTAAACTTGGGAATTCCTTGGCTCCAATGGGTTCTTTGGCTCGAGTGAGCTGTTTTAGCTTGGATTATACCTCATTATGCTCTGTGTGGTACTTTTTGATTGATTTCCCGGTAAAAGACTCTAAAACAACAAATACGAGAAAACATATGAAAATAGATAGTAAAAGTGGTAAAATATGAGGTCTATCAACTCCCCTAGACTTAGCCTTTACTTGCCCACAAGCAAACAAAAGGTCAAGACTAGAAAAGAGGTTTGAAAACACGGGAACTCAAATATCCTTTAGATCCATTGTCTCGAAATCTAAACCTATAATCCACATGAAACAAGATTAGTTCGCAAACGCTCTCCTCATATCCCATCATAACTTCGCAGGCCCATCATAAATATCCTCCCTGTACGCATCTCAAGTTCTACTCAATTGACTCTTTCTACTCTACCAGGTTATTGAAGACTCTCATCAAAGCTATCATCCAAGGAATACGGGCTAGGTATAAGGGAAGGCTGATTTTAGTGGTGAGGTTAAAAGTGTTTATGGTTACCATAATCTCCGGGTGTGAGACATTGTGCAAAATTGCAAGAGAGAATGGACCTATTGATGTCCGCAATTCCCCAATCACTTTGTTGTTGCTCTTCTTCCCCCAGACTTAGTTTTTCTCACGTCCTTCCTTGGGATATTCTTAGGCCAGATGACTCAATTGAACAATCATTTTCCTTTTCCTTTAACTCAATTGAGAAAACGATTCTCTTTTGGAACATTGAGTCATAAGCACGAAATTGATACCTTGTTTAGACGCCCAAGGAACGACTAAGCTCTTTGAATTTTGATCTTTGTACTCCACCTCTCTTTAACTCAATGACGCATCTCTTAGTGATTGGAAAATTGCGTCGACCCTATTCTCTCTGACATTTTTACACATATCTGCAAATATGAAACGAAAAGAAAGAAGGCATGGGGTCCGAAAGAAGGTTAAATGGTTTGAGGTGGGGAACCAACTAAAGATAAGCTGGCCATTCATGACAACAAGAGGGTGGTAAAAAGGGATAAAATGTCATGTACGTGATTCATTTCCTTGATATGATATCCTTGACTTGAGACAATCAAAACCTATGTTAGTAGTCCAAATATAGAGTCAAAATTATATCCATTAAAACCTGGCAAGTAGAATTTCTAGGCGGGGAGTCCATCATGAGGTGTCTGAATCGATTGTCCTTGAACTCTCCTCGCAACAATGGTCATTTGGTCTTTGATTTCAAAACGCAAGTTCCTAGAAAACTGTCATCATTCCCATATTATTTTGACTCAATAATAATTTTTTTTTTAATAATCCTTTTTAAAACAAAATGCAAAACAAACGTGTTAGTAAGCAACAATCCCCCCACACTTAACTTACACCTTCCCTAGTGTAAATTAAATCAAATTAAGGGAAGAAAGTTGTGGAAAAACGATAAAATGAAATAATTTTTTTTTTTGAATGGACGGGAACTTACCTTGATGGCGCACCGATATCGGTCACGGACATCGGTACGGTGTGGTCGCAGTTGTGTGGACGATCGGGCGCGGTCTGGTAAGGTGTGTGTGCATTGGTGTGGGGTGCACGAGACGGTCCAGTGCAAGGGTCCTCGGTACCGATCCGGTACGTGGATCGGTGTGCGCGGTCGGTACCGGGAAGTTGGTCGGTACACGGATGCATCAGTACCGATTGAATTGCCCGATCGGTACGTGCATCCGTTATGGGTCGAGGGACGGTCAGTACCAGGTACCGATCACGAGCGTAGCTCGGTGTGGGGGATCGGTATGGGCCGACTGGTGGACCGGTACACAGACGATCGGTACGCGTGTCCAGTACTTGGAGTCTCGCATATGGGTTGTCTCGGTGCCTGGTACGTGAGATCGTCCGTGTCGTCTCATGTTACCCAGTACTGATCCCGTCTGTTGGTCGATACGGGTGATCGGTACCACGGTCTTCCTTCACGCGTCATCTTCCTGCCCTGTACCGATCCTGTCCTTTGGTCGCTAACGGGCTCGGTGAAGCGCCCCGATCCGGATTCCTTACCCGCGGTGAAGTTTCCAGACCGGAACACTCGACCTTACTTAGCCATTTTTCTAATTTTTCTTTTACTTAACATTTTCGCGTGTTCATTCGATAATAACAAGACTTAAAGCATAAAATAGCATACTTAGATTAAATCGTGAGGTTCAAATACAATGATCAGTTCGCTATAAGCTATTACATTGCAAAGACCTATCTAAACTGATCTAATCCCAAATCCACCATCCTTCCTTTCCAGCCTTAGTCACCGTGGTTCACATCTTTACCTGCATCACAAAGGAGGCATAAGCAAACGAATTTGCTTAGTGAGAGTGGTCGTCTCGTCCCACTTAGCCACATAATTGATAATCATAATCAAACCATCAATCACATCAGTCAAGTAGGCTATCGGCCCATTCACTCGTCAAGCCTGATCATTCCAAGTCACTCGAGCATTCTTCCCGCAACCAGACAAGCCTTGGCACGCATCGCTGCACCCAAGCGTGTTTCCTGATCTAGACTCTCGGTGAAAGGAATCGACCATCAAGACCGAGCCAAGCAGAAACAGAATTATCGATAAGCAACAGTCGGGAATCACCCTAACAGTCATCTAGATTCGATGAATCTATGCATGAAAACAAAACCTAGACTTAGGCACACGGTCACGCAATTCACCTTAGTTACTCGGATGCGATGGTTCGATCCGATCAGTTCTGACACCTCTTGTCACGGATTGATCGTGGATGCTCGATCACAGATTATCCAGACTCGTCCAGATTACCCACAGATTTGATCGGAGTTGCCCGGAAACTCGATCGCCGTTACCCACACTCGATAACTTTCAAGTTCTCTCGATGATCTCTTGGTAAATCTCTTTGGAATCGCCTTAGAATTCTCTCTAAGTCTCTCTCTCTGTTTTTCCCCGAGTTTTGGCGGTTGTGGGGAAGAAATAACCCATAAAAATAAGTAACCGCCGTAGAAACCACTCAGTTACCGTTCCCGCTTGTTTCCTCCGCGTTTTGGCTCAGTAACCGTTCCCGCCAAAATGCCTTAGAGTATTTTTCACTCGTTTCCAGCTAAGATCCGACAGTCCATCGCGGAACCGTCTTGTCCAGATCAGACTGATTACCGCGGTAACTGCCTTGTCTGAATCCAACCAAAATCCCGAGAAAACCGCCAAGCTCGGTTTCAGCTCAAATTACTTGTATTTTCCAACTCTCTCGGACAAACTACTCGGAACCAGCTCAAACACTCCGAGCCAATCAGTTCGCGATGGTCACACTCGCGAACGCGGGTGTTACAAGTCTCCCCCACTTAGCTTAAGGTTCATCCTCGAACCATGAACCTCTTTGCTTTGCCTTACTTCAACCTTAAGTTTGTCAAACCACTTAGGGAAATTAACCTTTATCATTGCTTCTGATTCCCAAGTGATTTCTTCTTCACCTTCACAATCCCAAACAACTTGAACCTTTTTTACCTTCTTCCTTCGTTCTGCCTTAACCCTTGTATCCAAAATCCGGACTGGTCTTTCTTCAACCGTTAGGTTTTCTCGCAAATCCGAAGGAGGTTCAGTCACCACGTTATCACGATCCCTTATACATTTCCTTAGCAAAGAAACGTGAAACACATTGTGAAAATTCTTCACTGATGGCGGCAAGTCAAACTTGTAAGCCACCGCGCCAACCCTTTCCACAATCCTATAAGGACCCATATACCTTGGACTCAACTTTGCATTCTTCGTAGATCGATCCTTACCCTAATAAGTGACTGTTTTGAGATAAACCATTTCACCAACTTTAAACGCCAACTCTTTTCGACGCTTATCCGCATAACTTTTCTGTCTATCTTGAGCTTCTTTCATCTTGAGTTTCAAAACCCTTATCCTTTCAGTTGTCTCTTCAACAAAGTCACGGCCAAAGATACTCCGCTCCCCCACTTGGGACCAACATAAAGGAGTTCTACAAGGCCGGCCATACAAAGCTTCATAAGGCGACATTCCGATGCTCGCATGGTAACTATTGTTATAAGAGAACTCGGCCAACTGCAGATACTGCTGCCACTCGCCACCTCAATCCAAAACACAAGTGTTCTGATTGTTCTTTCCGATTGCCCATCTGTTTGCAGATGATAGGCAGTACTCATGTGGACCTTTGTCCCCATCGCTTTCTGTAACGCCTTCCAAAAGGCCGAATCAAACTTGGAGTCACGGTCAGACACAATACTTGCCGGAACTCCATGTAACTTCACGATTTCCTCAACGTAAAGCTTAGCCAAAACTGCCGCGTTATCCATCTTGTTGATAGGAAGAAAATGCGCAGACTTAGTCAACCTGTCCACGATCACCCAGATTGCGTCTAACTCATTCACTGACGGTAGTCCGGTTACGAAATCCATCGTAATGTTATCCCATTTCTACTCAGGAATCGGTAAGCTTTGAAGCAAACCACTCGGAACTTGATGTTCCGCCTTGACCATCTGACAAGTCTGACACCCAGCAATCCACTTAGCAACATCTCTCTTCATTCCAACCCAATGATAGTATCGCTTTAAGTCCCGATACATCTTAGTCGATCCAGGGTGAATCGAGAACTTGGACTGATGTGCTTCCTTAAGAATTTCTTCCCGAAGGTCCTTATTATCTGGAACACACACTCGCCCATTCACCACGATCGTGCCATTATTCGAGGTCTTATACTCGGAGTGATCATTCCGCGAAGCCTTAAGCAGGTTCTCATCCAACTATTGAGCTAACCGAACCCTAGTCAGCAAGTCAGCCTGATCCGCTTCGTCGAGACCCAATGGAACCACTCCATCCCCCAAAGCACATAACCGCAAAGTTCTTATCATATGGACCAATCCTTCCATATCCTTTTCCGAATCCACCGCAACCCTCTTTCTGCTTAGTGCATTAGCCACTAAGTTAGCTTTACCGGGATGGTAAGCTATATCCATATCACAATCAACCACAGTTTCCATCCATCTTCTTTGCCTTTGATTCAGTTGCGGTTGAGTGAAGATATACTTCAAAGTCTGATGATCCATGAACAATTGGACCTTTCCACCGTAAAGATAAGATCTCCAAATCTTAAGTGCAAAAATCACCGCGCCCATTTCCAGGTCATGGACGGCATAATTACTTTCATGTTTCCTTAACTTCCGTGACGCATAAGCGATCACCTTTCCTTCTTGCATCAGGACACACCCATCTCCTACTCGCGATGCATTGGTGTAAACCACATAAGGCACGTCTTCCCTAGGTAACACTAACACCGATGTACTCGCAAGCATCTCCTTAAGCATTGAGAAACACTTCTCACACTCGGCTGTCCAAACAAATGGAACATTCTTTCCCGTTAACCGAGTCATCGGGTTTGCCATGCTTGCAAATCCCTTAACAAATCTGCGATAGTATCCAACCAAACCGAGAAAACTTCTTATCTCCGTTGCATTCCTAGGCCGCGGCCAATCTGCGATTGCCTTGATCTTTTCCTGATCAACGGATTCTCCTTTATCCGAGACCACGTGACCCAAGAATCCAATTTTCCTTTGCCAAAAGCTACACTTTCTAAGTTTAGCAAACAGTTGATGTTCCCTTAGTCTTTCCATCACGGTCCACAAATGAGCCTTGTGCTCCTCCTAATTTTTCGAGTAAACCAAGATGTCATCTATGAAGATGATCACAAATTTGTCCAAGCAATCTCTGAACACGTTGTTCATCAGTTTCATGAATGCCGCTGGCGCATTTGTCAATCCAAAGGGCATCACCACAAACTCATAGTGCCCAAACCTTGTCCGGAAAGCAGTCTTTCGAATATCCGGATCAACTATCGAGATTTGATGATAACCCGATGGCAAGTCTATCTTGGAGAACCAAGTAGCACCTCGGAGTTGATCCAGCAACTCATCAATCCTTGGAAGAGGGTATTTGTTTTTAACTGTTACCCTATTCAGTCCGCGGTAGTCGATACACAATCTAAAGCTACCGTCTTTCTTCTTGACAAACAGCACCAGAGCACCCCACGGTGAACTGCTTGGTCGCACAAAGCCCTTTTCCATCAAATCACTCAGCTGTTCTTCAGCTCGGCCATCTCTGCCGGTGCCATCCAGTAAGGAGCCTTAGAGATCGGAGCTGTTCTAGGTTCTAGCTCGATGATAAATGGATCAGAACGTGTTGGGGGCAATCCCCTCAACGCGCTAACACACATCTTCAAACTCGGACACCACTGGAATGTCCTTAAGCTCAGCGCCTGGTCCAACTTCCACAGTGTTACTTGCGGCTAGATACGCTTCGCACCCATTCCCCAACATCCGTTCCGCTTGAATTGCCGAGACAATCATGCTTCCCTTAGTCGGCCTAACTCCTTGGAGGACCAACTTCCCATTATCAGTTTCAAAGCACACTCACCCTCGATGACAATCCAAATGTGCCTTGTACTTTCCAAGCCAATCCATTCACATGATCACATCATAAGACTTGACTTGACAAATCCGCAAGTCAGCTGGCATGTTCACTTCACCCATCATCACCGAGATATTTTTAACCATTCCAACTGTGAACATGACTTGGCCCCAGCTGCTTCGACTAAGCCAAAGTCATCCACGAATTCTCTTACAAATTCTCCATTCCCGATCATTTCCGGTTTCACAAAACAGTGTGAAGCACCAGAGTCAAACAGTACATGGGTTGCCACACCGCCCATAATAACAGTCCCTACACATTCATTTTGAATGATACCAAGACCCTAAGCTAGCACACAACAAGCAATTTCACACAAAAATTTAAAAAGGTAAGTGATAGGACTTACCAGTGATCGGACGCGATGTACTTGCATCATTGGCCTCATCACCGATGGTGTAAACACGCGGCATGATTGCTTGCCTCTTCGCAGGCTGAACAACTCCATCACTTGCCCGCTTCCCAGTTTGCGGTGCCAACTTCGGACACTGATTCTTGTAGTGTCGAGCTTCACCACAGTGATAGCACAACCTTTCACCAGCATTACCTGGAGTCTTAACCCTTTGATCCTCCTCAGGGCAATCACGGACCTTATTGTTCATGCTACCGTAACAGTGTTAAGCTCCAGAAGCAGATCGGCATGCTCCCACATGCATTTTTCTGCAAGTCGAACACACACTGCGACTTCCAGATGATTTGCCCGAAGGGGCGTTCTTAACCCACTCTATGTTGTTCATTCCAGCATTACCAAACTGACCTTGCAGTCCATCACCGAGCAGCTTAGCTTCCTCAAGCATCTTGGCTTCCTGTTGAGCGGCCTTCTCAACTAATTCAGTCACCGAGTTGTAACTCCGAATCTGACACCGATTCCGAAGCTTAACACGCAATCCTCTCATAAACCGACGGACTTGGGTACTCTCCTCATCCATCTCACAGCCAGCATACCTCTTGAGGCTATTGAACTCGGTCTCATACTCCCTTACAGTCATCGTTCCCTGACGCAAGTCCAGGAACTCACCTTCCAAGTGATCAAAGGCTTCCTGTGGGAAGTACTTGAACCTAAACTCAGCACGGAACCGACCCCAAGTACAAGCATGCATTCCTGGCCGTCCCACAACACTTTGCCACCACATATGCGCGTCCGCTTCCAGGTAGTGAACCGCATTGTCTTTCTTGTAGGCTTCAGGACAACAAATTGATTCAAAGTTCCGCTCAAGTCTCGAAACCCACTCAACTGCCACGATCGGCTTAGTTCCTTCAGAAAAGAACTTAGTACCCAACTTTTGCATATGCTCCATCACCTTAAGGTAAGATGGAGGTCTCGGTCCATTCAACACTTCCACATCTTCCACCACCAGATTCTCTACAACAGGCGGTGGTCCAGTTTGAACAGGTGCGGCAGCTGGCAGTCTTGCCAAAACCTGAGCCAGCATACCCAACACTACCTCTAAACCCACTGGTGCTGTACCAGGATCGGCCGCATTCGCAGCAGCAGTAGCCGCAGCCGCGGCAGCATTTGCAGCAGAAGTAGCCACTGCACCCACAATCTGATCAGTTTCCTGATCCACGGCATCGTCTCTTCCTGCCGCAGTATTCTCAGATTTCTCACCGCTGTCTCTAGCAGCCCTTCTCGCACTTCTATCTCTCTTAGCCATCTACAACGGACCAGTTCAGGTAAGTTAGCTAACACTAACTCAATGTTTCACAAAGAAACACGTTTCACACAGAAACAAACAGACTTACCGCGAGACTAGGCGCTGGAATGATGGATTTACCCACTAACCCTTATGCTAAGACTGTCCTAGAACCGAACTACGCTCTGATACCAACTTGAAGAGCCCCGATCTGGATTCCTTACCCGCGGTGAGGTTTCCAGACCTGAACAGTCGGCCATAATTAGCCATTTTTCCAATTTTTCTTTTACTTAACATTTTCGCTTGTTCATTCGATAAAGACAAGACTTAAAGCATAATATAGCATACTTAGATTAAATCGTGAGGTTCAAATACAATGATCCAATCGCTATAAGCTATTACATTGCAAAGACCTATATAAACCGATCTAATCCCAAATCCACCATCCTTCCTTTCCAGCCTTAGTCACCGCGGTTCACATCTTTACTTGTATCACAAAGGAGGCATAAGCAAACGAATTTGCTTAGTGAGAGCGGTCGTCCCGTCCCACTTAGCCACAGAATAGATAATCCTAATCAAACAATCAATCACATCAGTCAAGTAGGCTATCGGCCCAGTGACTCGTCAAGCCTGATCATTCCAAGTCACTCGAGCAGTTTTCCCGCAACCAGACAAGCCTTGGCACGCATCGCTGCACCCAAGCGTGTTGCCTGATCTAGACTCTCGGTGAAAGGAATTGATCATCAAGACCGAGCCAAGCAGAAACAAAATTATCGATAAGCAACAGTCGGGAATCACCCTACCAGTCATCTAGACTCGATGAATCTATGCATGAAAACGAAACCTAGACTTAGGCACACGGTCACGCAACTCACCTTAGTTACTCGGATGCGATGGTTCGATCCGATCAGTTCTGACACCTCTTGTCGCAGATTGATCGTCGATGCTCTATCACAAATTATCCAAACTCGTCCAGATTACCCATAGATTCGATCAGAATTTCCCAGAAACTCGATCGCCATTACCCACACTCGATAACTTTCGAGTTCTCTCGATGATCTCTCGGTAAATCTCTTTGGAATCGCCTTAGAATTCTCTCTAAGTCTTTCTCTCTGTTTTCCCCCGAGCTTTGGCGGTTATGGGGAAGAAATAACCCATAAAAATGAGTAACCGCCGCGGAAACCGCTCAGTAACCGTTCCCGCTTGTTTCCTTCGCGTTTGGGCTCAGTAACCGTTTCCGCCAAAATGCCTTAGAGTATTTTTCACTCATTTCCAGCTAAGATCCGACAGTCCATCGCGGAAACATCCTGTCCGGATCAGACCGATTACCGCGGTAACTGCCTTGTCTGAATCCGACCAAAAGCCCGAGAAAACCGCCCAACTCGGTTTCAGCTCAAATTACTTGTAATTTCCAATTCTCTCGGACAAACTACTCGGAACTAGCTCAAACACTCCGAGCCAATTAGTTTGCGATGGTCACACTCGCGAACGCGGGTGTTACACTCGGCCCATCATGTTTTTTTTTTTTTTTCTCCAAAAAAATTATCAGAAAATATGTTAGTCCTAAATGAGGTTAGAAAGATGAAAATATGAATTCGAATAGTGTTTAATGCATGCTAAAATTTAGAAATATGGGTCGCCTCCGATAAAGCGCTTGATTGAACTCCATTAACTTGACTCCTCTTGCTTTTTAGGCGTCGTGCGGTTCGTCCAAGGCGATGGTAATCTTCTCGCTTGTAACTATGTCTCTGAAGTACGGCTTGAGACGTTGTCTATTCACTTCAAAACAACCCTCTCTTCTATCATGAAAAACCACTCCTTTGTATGGTTTGACCTCCTTTATAGTGAAAGGGCCGGACCATCGTGAGCGGAGTTTGCCTAGGAAGAGTTTTAGCTTAGAGTTGAAAAGAAGGACTTTCTCGCCTGGAACAAATGTCTTCGGTATGAGCTTCTTATCGTGATAAGCCTTGGTCTTTTCCTTGTAGATCTTCAAATTCTCGTAGGCTAGGTGACGAATCTCTTCCAATTCATTTAGTTGAATCAAACACCATTTTGTAGCTGTCTTGAGGTTAAAATTAAGCTCTTTAATTGCCCAAGCTGCCTTGTACTCAAGCTCCACTGGGAGGTGGCATGCTTTGCCGTATACTATATGGAAAGGGGTCGTCCCTGATGGTGTTTTGAAAGCTGTTTTGTAAGCCCATAGCACTTCGTCTAAATTTGCTGACCAATCACTCTTCGTCTTTCCTGTCGTCTTTGTCGTCTTCTGGAGGATTGCTTTGATCTCTCTGTTAGAACTTCAGCTTGTCCATTTGTTTGAGGGTGATAGGCATTGGCTACCTTATGTTTGACTCCATACTTCTTCAATAGGCTATTGAAAGCTTTGTTGACAAAGTGGATTCCTCCATCACTTATCACAACTCTTGGAATTCCAAATCGTGGGATGATTGTAGACTTAAACAGCTTGATGACTGCATCTCCGTCGTGGTTGCTATTGCCACAAGAAAGTAGTGTTCTCCAAATGACATAGGAAAAGGGCCCATGAAATCAATGCCCCAAACTTCAAAGACTTCAATTTCTAAAATGAAATTATTTGGCATCTCGTTTCTTCTACCTATGTTTCCTGTTCTTTGGCAAGCATCACACCTAGCTATAAAGGCTTTGGCATCTTGGAATATCGTAGGCCACCAAAATCCGGCTTGTTGTACCTTAGCTACAGTTTTGAAGGCTGCGAAGGGCCCTGCATAGGCTGATCCGTGGCAGCCTAGCAGAACTCCTTGAATCTCATGATCTGGCACACATTTTCTAAACAAACCATCTTGGCACTTCTTGTAGAGGTAGGGCTCATCCCAAAAGTAGTACCTTATATCCTTGAGGAACTTCTTCTTCCTGTAACCGAAGAACTGCGATGGTGGAATGTCTGCTGCTAGGTAATTAGCGATGTGCCTATACCAACGGGATCCAAAGGATTTCTCCTTCGGTTGGCTACGTTTGGAGGCTGCCATGTCTCTTTGAGGGACTGCATTCATGGCATATACATTCTCTTCTTGCAGCTGATCATTCATTAGTAGCTGCTCTTCTACTCTCATGCAGCAGAGATGATCTGCCACGCCATTCTCTATCCCTTTCTTGTCTTTGATCTCCACGTCAAACTCTTGGAGCAAGAGTATCCATCTTATGAGGCGCGGCTTGGCATCCTATTTAGACAGAAGGTATTTGAGGGCTGTATGATCAGTATGAACAATTACCTTAGAACCAACTAGGTAAGACCGAAATTTCTTAAAGGCAAAGACGATGGCGAGCAGCTCCTTCTTTGTTGTGGCGTAGTTGCATTGTGCTTCATCCAAAGTCCTGCTAGCATAGGAGATCACGTTCAATTTTTTGTCCTTCCTCTGTCCAAGTACAGCTCCTACTGCATAATCGCTAGCATCACACATGATCTCGAACGGAAGCTCCCAATCCGGTGATTGCACAATTGGAGCGCTAATTAGTGCACTCTTGATCTTGTTAAATGCTGCTAGACAATCCTCATTAAATTCAAAGGTTACCTCCTTGCATAAAAATCGAGTCAGGGGTCTTGCGATGCTTGAGAAGTCCTTGATAAACCTCCTATAAAAACTGGCGTCACCAAGAAAGCTCCTTATTCCTTTCACGTTCGTAGGTGGTTGTAGATTTACCATGACCTCTATTTTTGCCTTATCAACTTCGATCCCCTTTTCGGATATCCTATGGCCAAGAACGATGCCATCTCTAACCATGAAGTGACATTTCTCCCAATTGAAAACTAGGTGCTTATCCTCACATCGTTGCAAAACCTTGCAGAGGTTTGCTAAGGAATCTCTAAAGCAAGAGCCATAAACTGAGAAATCGTCCATGAATACCTCCATTATATCTTCTATGTAGTCTGTGAAAATCGCCATCATGCATCTTTGGAAAGTAGCTGGGGCGTTACACAATCCGAACTGTATTCTCCTATAAGCAAACGTGCCATAAGGGCATGTGAACGTCGTCTTCTCTTGATGGTCCAGGTGAATGGGGATTTGGAAAAATCCAGAATATCCATCTAGGAAATATTTGTAGGGGTGATTAGCGAGGCGCTCGAGCATTTGATCGATGAAGGGCAAAGGAAAGTGATCCTTGCGGGTAGCAGAATTATGATTCATGTAGTCGATACACATGTGATGTCCGGTGATGGTCCTCATGGGTATGAACTTATCATTCTCGTTCTTTATCACTGTGAAACCTCCTTTCTTAGACACAACGTGGACTGGGCTTACCCAAGCACTATCCGAAATAGCGTGTATTATACCTACTTTAAGAAGTTTCATGATCTATTTCTTCGCCACATCCTTTTGATTTGGCTTAAGTCTCCTTTGGTGTTCGATCGGGGGAGACTTGTTGGTGGTACCGGGTTCAACACCATACCCAACTCAGATCCGACTTGATACGGAGATCAAAAGGTTAGCTCGGAGGAATGGGCCAGCGAGGACCCATAAAGACAACTCGGCCCGTTAAGGAGCGTTTGCCGACCTAGGCAAATACAAGCGAATTGGAAGATTTAGCTCGGATAAAAGGAAATACTTAAAATTAGTATAACTTCCGTTTATATTTTAGGAGATTTTCCATTTATCTTTTAGGGTTATTTTGACCGACTTTGTACTTGTATAAAGACTTGATGTATTCCTCCAAAACGAGGATATCTCCTGCAATAGAGAATTATATACACATCTTTTTACTTGATATTTTCTTTGTGATTTTGCGTTTAAACCTAGTTCCTCTATTCTTTGGACCGATCTCAGATTGTTGCTCAATCCGGCGTCACCAAATTGGTGCCTACTAAGGGGAACGATTAGGTTTACTGCGTAACTTTCACGAGAGAAATCTTTTAAAGATGTTCACAAAAGAAACCATATCTCTAATAGCTGCAGCGACAGAGCTCGAAAGAACCTTCATGATCATGAAGGATCACGAAGAAGACATACGAAGCCAGCCGTACGAAGAGCCGGAAGCACAAATAGTCAACCGCTACGAAAGGCTATAGGTAACTTTTTGTTAACAAGATCGGTAGATTTGAACCAACCGCACAACGATCCACTCGTGGTCAGACAGTTAATAGACGATTGCGAAGTCAATAGACACCGGAAGCACTGTAAATTTGATTTACAAAACAACCCTACATAGGATGGGCGCATACGAACGTATGCACGAGCGAAACCATTGCGGGTCGAATGGTCCCTACAATTGGAATAATCTAACTAACGGTCGAAGTTTCCAAAATAAAACATTACATCGAGTTCGACGTCGTGGATTCTCCCACCGCGTATAACGCTGTCATGTGGACACCATGGCTCTATCTAATGAGGGCTGTAGCGTCAACCTATCATCAGTGTTTGAAAATCCCTACCTTGTCCGAGATATATACCGAAAGAGGTAATCAAAGCGAAACTCGAAACTGTTTCATCCTTGAATGGAAAAACAGAACCCGAGCCGCCATGGCCGTATGGGCCTCGGAGAGAATAGGAGGGAGCCAATACAAGGCGCCCCACGCTGATAAGAAGAAAGTGTCGTCAGAACGACAGATCACACAGATCATCGTGGATTTCCAACATCCTGATCAGTGTGTGGGAATAGGGTCAGCACTAAGCGTCCCTATACGAGACAAACTCGTTGAACTTCTAAGGAAGAACGCATCAATTTTTGTGTGGTCCATCAAAGACATAAGGGGGATCGACCCGGAGATAATTTTTCACGAGCTGAATGTAGATCCGTCTCACAGACCGGTTTAACAAGAACGGAGAAAGCTCAGCCCAGAGAGGTCTAGGGAAATAGATAACGAGGTCGAATGACTGCTCGACGCTGGATCCATTACCAAAGTAAAATACCCAGAGTGGAGAGTCTGTGTTGATTTCACATATATTAACAAAGCTTGTCGTAAAGACAGCTTTCCGTTACCTCATATCGACAAACTTGTCGAAGCAACCACCGATACAGAACTCTATCGTTTATGGATGCCTTCTCCGGTTATAATCAGATCTTGATGCATCCTCATGACCGCTAGAAAACCGCCTTCATAACCGTTCGTGGATTCTACTGTTATAAGGTAATGCCCTTCGGCTTGAAGAACGCCGAGACAACCTACCAACGGCTGGTAAACAAGATGTTTGCAGAACCGCTCGGTAAATCTATGGAGGTTTACATCGACGATATGTTGGTCTAGTCAGCGAACGCTGAAGATCACATCGATCATCTCAGTAAGTATTTTGAAACACTCAATCTATATGGGATGAAGCTGAACCTTGCCAAGTGTACCTTCGTAGTAACTTCGGGAGAATTCCTAGGTTATTTGGTAACAGAAAGGGGGATATAAGCAAACCCGAAGCAGATATCCAACGTGTTAAATCTGCCTTCTCCCCAAACGCGGAAAGAAGTCCAGAAACTAACCGGACGGATAGCCTCTTTGATCGGTTCATAAGTAGATCGACAGACAAAAGTCTGCCGTTCTATCAACTGCAAAGAAAGGCAAGCAAGACGTTTGAATGGTCTGAACAATGTGAAAAAGCTTTTTCCGAGCTGAAAGCATACCTCATCTCGCCGCCCGTGCTGGCTAAACCCAAGGAAGGAGAGACCTTATACTTGTACCTCGCGGTGTTGGCATCGGCGGCAAGTGGAGTTCTGGTAAGAGAAGACCGCGGCGAGCAACAACCCATCTTCTACATCAGTAAGCTCTCAATGACACAGAGTCGAGATACTCAACGATGGAAAAATTGGCCTTAGCACTCCTAACATCGGCAAGGAAACTCATACCATATTTCCAATCTTATACCATCGAGGTATTGACAAATCATCCGCCTCGCTCGATCTTGCATAGCCCGAATCAATCAGGACGATTGACTCGGTGGGCGATCGAGCATAGTGTGTATGATATAATCAAAAAAATAGACCGACTATATAGTCGCTAGTGCTAGCAAACTTTATCGCCGAGGTACCCAGCGAGCCTCTTCAGAGAATTTAGAAGAAAGCTTGTGGTGGACCCTACATGCGGACGGGTCGTCATCCCAAAGAGGATCACGGGTCGGAGTATGCTTCAAATCTCCGACTGGAGAGGTGATTGAACAATCATTCCGTCTTGATTTTGCTGGGACTAACAACGCCGCTGAATACGAAGCACTAATCGCAACTCCGAGCTTGCTTAGATTCCCAATTCGTCACTAGTCAATTCAATGGGTCGTATGAAGTAAAAGATAATAAGATGGACGCCTACCTAAAGGTAGTAGGCGAGATCGCTGATGAGTTTGATGAATTCAAGCTCATAAACATTCCCCGAAGCGAGAACTCAGCTGCGGATACATTGGCCGCGTTGGCTTCCAGTTAGGACATGAGACGAGTTATACCCGTAGAGAGTATAACGAATCTCAGCATAGATCCACCACCCATGGTCTGCGAGATTATGGATGGTGAAACGGACGAAGAGTCCATCGAAATGGAAGATGATTCCATTTCCCAGGAAGACTGGCGGACAGAGATTATAGAATAGATAACTGAAGGGAAGCAACCTGAAGATAAATGGACAGCCCGAAGGTTGAGAACTCAAAGTGCCCATTACACTATCTTGGAAGGAGTGCCTTATCAATAGAGTGCATCGCCCTATATGATGAGATGCATTTACGAGGAGGAGATCCTCGAAGTCTTGCATCATACTCACGGGAAAGACGGAGGAAATCATTCCAGAGGGCGATCTCTCGCCTTAAAGCTTAAAAAGCTCGGCTATTACTAGCCAACGATGTTGGCTTATTGCCAGAAATACGCGCAAACGTGCGTAGCATGCACCAACGAAGTTGGCCCCACCAGAGGAGTATTCCCCGGTAACCGTCGCATACCCGTCCATGAAATGGCCTATGGATGCGGTCGGACCGTTGGTAACGTCACAAGGAAAAAAGAATATTCTAGTAATGACCGATTACTTTACCAAGTGGGTCGAAGCCGAGGCCTATCCTAAAAAAACCGGACCAGATGTGGAAAGATTTGTTTGGAAGAACATTATCTATCGACACGTAGTTCCTTACGAAATCGTAACGGACAACAGTTCGAACCTTACATGTGATGTTTTCATAAAGTTTTGCGACATATGGAATATCCGTTTGGCCACAACAATTGTCTACTATCCCCAAGGGAATCGACAGGCCGAGTGAACTAACAAAACGTTGATAGCCAGGCTAAAAATGCGCCTAGGAGAAAAGAAGGGAGCATGGGCAGATGAACTCCCCGGAGTACTCTGAGCTCATCGAACCACGCCTCGACGATCGACAAGTTAGACCCCTTTTTTTAGCCTATGGAATGGAAGCGCTGGCACCCGCCGAAGCTCCCATCGACAATGCTTGAAGAGTCTTGATGACTCAAGACATCGAGATGAACGAACGAAGAATTCGTGACCATCTCGATGACCTCGAAGAAGTTTGAGACAACGCCATGCTGAGGATATAAAATTATCAATAGCTCACTGCAAAGTACTACAACAAGAAAGTACAATATCAATCTTTCGATGTAGGCGTCCTTGTTCTCCAAAAAGTTTATAAAAATACAAAAGAGGACGAAGCCGGGAAGCTTGGAATCAAGTGGGAAGGACCGTACCAGGTTTCAAAGTTTGTAAAACCTGGAGTGTATGAACTCCTCGAGATGGATGAAACCAAAATCCAAAATTCTAGGAATGCTTGGAACCTCAAGCGATATTATTATTGAAATAATAATACTAAAATATAGATATATATATATATATATAGATATATATACTCGTTCAAACGAGTCTCTTTGTATTGAACTACGAGTGACTTGATCCTTTCTTTGAAGAAAGGTACGTAGGCAACTTGCTTTTTGTTGAAAAAGTTTAAGTGAAGTTACACATATAAATTTCTTTTATCTTTTAAAATAAAGATTCTAGTTCAAACCAAAGACTTGCTTTTGATTGCTTTTGAAAGCACCTTACTGTTCATTAAAAACTCAGTCTGATCAGCTCGAGAATTTAATATACAGTTACTTAAAAAAAAATTTATACGATTCGTTCATTTATCGTCACACATCGGAACCCTGGCCAGGTATCTGATCAACGCGCTTCTCATGAGTGTCGTGGTGAAATAATCCACAACCTTTTTAAGCCAGAGCCAGGTCCGCACTTTGCGCTTAGGACAACCAAGTAAATCACACGCCGACTCTCGATCTCATACTGAAGTTTCGTCCTAAGGCAAAACTTGAGCTAAGCCAAAGCACTAGTTCTTTGCACTCTCAGACCCCAAACCGAGCATGCCTCATACCTAAGTACAAATTTTAAGAATCGACACCGAGTTGGTAAGCAGCAGAGTCTTGGAGGAATCTTGCTTCTAATAAGCCAAACTACATAGTTCGCAAACCACTAAAGAATCTTGTGAAAGTAATCTTAGTGTTCAAAGCCGAGCTCCAAAGCTTGCGACCACTTGAAGGATTCTTACGAAAGTAATCCTGGAGTGTTTCTATAAGCCGATTTCCCATGAACTTGTGATCATCTAAGTTTCTTATGAAACAATAAGGTGCTAATAAAGTTGATTTCATGCATCGCGAAAATCAAGAATTCATGTCGGATTCTCAGCTCGGAGCTTGAAGATAACGTAACACAAAAGTTTCGAAGTGAATTAGGTCTTACGAAAGATGTTAGATTAATTATGGTTCCTTTAAAGGAATATGAAAATTCCGAAGTGAATTAGGTCTTACATAAGATCTTAAATTAATTTTTATTACTTAAAAAGATTACAAAAGTTCGGAAGCGAGCTAAAGTCTTAACAAAAATTCCGAAGCGAGCTAAAGTCTATCGAAACCCTCTGGTTCGCAGCACAATGACGGTAGAGATCCTTGTAGAACTCACTGTCGAAGTAACAACCGCGACAATAGAAGGGTGTCGAGGTGTTGAACCGCCTAAGGCTTTGGAAGTAACCACTCCTAAAATTGGAAATACCTGCTCCAATACCCTCTTGGGGCTAAAACACCTCAATCAGGGATTGTTATTCCCAAACCTCCGTCCAACCACTTCAAAGTCAAGTTTCAGTTTGGTTGCGATATCCAAACGGGTATCGGACCGGCCGAACAAGCAGAAGATGATCCCTGACATGATGGTTTCTTGGGAATATGATCTCTGACATGATGGTTTCTTGGGAATATGATCTCTGACATGAGTGAAACCATGAATCGTCGTCTCCTGGAAGTCCCGCAATCGATTTAAATCGACTTAAATCGACTTCTTCATACGAAGAAACTAATAAGAAAAATTCACCACCCGCAACTGGCGTGTCGAACGTCACCTCAAAAAGTAAACGGATCTGATCAAGCCACGTGTCAAGACAAGTTTTTCGAGATCAACTCGAGATCTCAGTTGGGAAAATCTCCCTCAGTACGTCTCGGCCGAGCTTACTAAAATAATACTCACCGAGTTCGGGGGGGGGGGGAGGGGCTAGTTGGTGGTTCCGGGTTCAACACCCGTAACCATACCCAACTCAGATCCGACTTGATACGGAGTTCAAAAGGTCAGCTCGGAGGAATGGGCCAGCGAGGACCCATAAAGACAACTCGGCCCGTTAAAGAGCGTCTGCCGACCTAGGCAAATACAAGCGAATTGAAACATTTAGCTCGGATAAAAGGAAATACTTAGAATTAGTATAACTTCCTTTTATCTTTTAGGAGATTTTCCATTTATCTTTTAGGGTTATTTTGACCGACTTTGTACTTGTATAAAGACTTGATGTATTCCTCCAAAACGAGGATATCTCCTGCAATAGAGAATTCTATACACATCTTTTTACTTGATATTTTCTTTGTGATTTTGCGTTTAAACCTAGTTCCTTTATTCTTTGGACCGATCTCGGATTGTTGCTGAATCTGCTATCACCACTTGCCATATTCAAGAATGATTTTATGCATACGTAAATCCGGAGAGATCCAAGTAATGTCTTCAAGGGAATACCCCAAAGCTCCACGATGTTTCCTCAATTCACAAAGAAGTAAGGCCGTCTCCACATTGTTCAAATTTGAATTGATGATGACATGGTATAACTGATTTGGACCAAGAAAAGCGTACTTGAAACCAACGGGCAGCTCCTTAAGTTCAACTTTTGGTGCCTTGAATTCACTCCAATCTTCTTCCGCTCCTTTAGGTGACGTCTTAGGAGGCTTGGCTTCAAAAGTATCATCATTTAGCACTAGGTGGGCAACAAGCTTATCATATGTGTTCGTCGAATCGAGCATCTTTGCGTAGTCGCGAGGTTCTTCGTTCATGTATCCATCCTCTTTTTCAATCGTTGTTAACGCTATCTCAAGGGGGTCGTTGATGATTAGCTCTTCAAACATCTCTCGGAAACTCCACTTAAGTGATCCACACTAAAAACACGGCCATCAATAGTTGGTTTCTGCTGGGTTTTGTCGATTTCGAAATCAAGGGTCAAGTGTCCTAATTCGAGCTTAATCATTTCGCACATCAATCATAACTCCAGTAGTTGTTAAGAATGGTCTCCCAAAGATGATTGGATCACGTGGTTCTTGATCTAATTCCAAGACAACAAAGTCAGCAGGAACGCATCATCCTCCAATGATGATTTGTAAATCAACAACAATTCCGACTAGGCGTCTTACTAAGCGGTCTACGAATACCAGCTGGATCTTCGTAGGTTTGAAGCTGTTCAATCCTAGGCACTTAGCTCCAGTGTCGGGCATCAAGTTAACACTAGATCCCAGGTCACAAAGACAACGTCCAAAGTTTGCCCCCTTTATCTCACATGAGAGCACAAAGCTGCCCGGATTTTCTAGCTTTTGAATTCCTTGATCTCCGAATTGTGTGCTGCATTCTTGTGTGATCAGCATAACTCTTTCTTATAGGCTTATGTTGCTAGTTAGAAACCCCTTCATGTATTTCCTCAAAGCTGGAATGGTCATACAAGCATCAACAAATGGCATCCTCACAGTAAGTTAGCTTAGTAGCTCTTTTAGCTTGGCTTGTTCTTTCTCCTTCTTTGGATTCTTCAAGACAGTAGGGTATTGTTGGGGTCGGATTTCACCCGCTGAGCCTCGACCTCCAAAGTTATGATGAGCAACGCGCATGTTTCAAGCAAGCAAGAGGTAATATAACCCCTAGGTCATTTCACCCACAGAAGAAGGTGAAAACCTCCTGAAAACCCTTAAATCCTTTGAACCTTCTACCTGTTGAAGGAACCTTCGAAGTGGTCTTCGTCTCGGGAGGAGCCATGATGCAGCGTCGGAGAGGTCACAGAGCCAGCAGAAGGCGCTGCAGAGACGAAGACTGCCTGGCACCGATGTCACTGAGCAGTGACACCGATGACAGGCAGTGGTGCCGACGTCACTGCCCAGTGACGCCGATGTGCCTGGCCTCATCGGCATCCAGGCAGTTGACATCGGCGCCTGAGCCTTTTCATCGGCTTCAGGTCCTTCAACGCCCGTCAGAACTTCAACAAGGGTTCCAGAAGGTTCAGCATGTCAAAGCCCAGCAGCGAAGCCCACGTAGGCTCGACCGACATAGGCGAAAAAAGCAATCCCTAAGTGTTTAGGAAAAAGGCTTAGCCGACTTAGGGGGTTATATATAGGAATGCAGAAACACTTGTAAATATTCATTCACAATTTTTATCACACAAGCAATACAAAGCTATTACAAACCCTAATGTCTCTCTGCTCATCATTGTTCTTCATAGCTTATCTTCAGAAATCTCTGCTTCCTTTCGAAACCCTTACAAATCTAATTGTGCGAATTCCGGCTTCCACAATTTGGCGCCGACTAAGGGGATTTAGAGAATTTCTTACACCAAAAAGCTACGTAACAACTCAAAGATGGTGAGTGGCGAAGAGAACACGTCCAGCAGAGACAACCGGGAAAGAGAACCTCCGATCGAGGCTATCGCTGCAAAGACCCCTGCTCGTGATGACCTAACCGAGGTGAAGAAGATGCTAGAAGACTTCTTCACTGAGCAGAAGAAGCAAGCCAAGATGATCGAAGAGAACTCGAAGGAACTGAAAGCTCTTTCGCGAAGAAAACGCGAAAGACCTAACACGACGAGACTCAGAGCGCGCGTCGACCCTCAACGCCTCGACTTCTCAGCGCCTCGCACTACTCGGGGGAACCCAGAGGATTTACCACCACCACCTCCGCGTCGAGAAACGGACAAGTCCCCCGAACGCGTCGTAGACGTCTCCGACGGAGAAGAACCAACTCCCGCAAAGCGTACACGGGCGGAAGGTCCAGAAGGAAACCGACAGGAACCATGCGCCCCTGACACTAAAAGCACGTCAAGTTCTTCCAAGACAGAGATTGTGGGGGACACCGCGGAATACTCCAACTACTCTAGCGAAGAGAGGTACAAGAAGGAGCAGGAGCGCAGAGCATTCAAACGCTCTTACGCTGCAGAGCTTGTTGCAGTTAAAGCTCAGATGGATCGGGTGACCTCAGACCTAAAGTACACCCAATCGCAGATGCATCAGGGAACGGGAAAGGCTCCTGCCATCGCCCAGGTTCTAGAAAAGGCGAGGAATACACCCTTCGACGAACGAATCGCGAAGACAAAAATCTCCGATCCCGAGAGGATCAAGTTACCCATCTACGAAGGAACCACTGACCCTTCAGATCATCTGATGGAATTCGAAGTTTCCTTGGGGAGAGCGCACTTCAAGGAAACGGAAAAAGACATCGTCTACTGCAAGCTGTTTGTGGAAAGTCTCAAGGGGCCTGCGCTACAATGGTTCTACAAGCTGGAGAAGAACTCAGTTCACACCTTTCTTCAGCTTTCCGAGTTATTCGTGCAGCATTACAACATCTTCATGGAACGGAAGATCTACGACTCGGAACTATGGAATAACAAACAAGGCGAGACCGAGAGTCTTCGGTCTTTCATGACAAGGTTCAAAAACACGCTGTCAAAGGTCGAAGGTATCAGCAACAAGTCAGCATTGGAAGCTTTGCGAGGAGCACTTCAGTGTCCATCTTCATTCTGGCAAGAGATGAGCCTCAACACGCCAACAACAATCCAAGACGCCCTCCACCGTGCTGCTGACTTCGCTCGAACAGAGGAAGAAGTCCAAGCCAGGAAGGGCGGAAAGAAAAAACAGGCAAGTGAGCCAGCTCACGCTTCGAATCACGTCTACATCCAATACGAAGGAGGATCCGGAAGGGTCCATAACTACCAAGTGGAGTCATTGGGTTACGAAGGACCAAAGGAGTACGACGAGGAGTTATATTGCGACTTCCACAAGGCAAATGGACACTCAACTGCAAAGTGTTGGGAGTTGGGGCAGCAGCTCATAGCCAAACTGACTGAAGGCACTTTGAAAGGCAACGTCAGCCTGTCAGACTTCAAACCCGAGGAGAAAGCTCCTGCCAACACCGAACAACAAGTGGATACTCCCAGGGGCCAACGTCGCGATTATGGCATGGAAAACGAGGACCAGCACGAAGTTATCAACATGATAATGGGAGGCTCGCAGTACTGTGCTGACAATGAGACTGCGATCGAAGCTTACCAACGCCGCGCTGACGTCTGCGCGAACATATTAGCACCTGCAAAGCCAAGGCTTTCCAGCGACCCTATTACCTTCGACGAGCAAGACACTGAGGGTCTCGATCAACCACACAATGATCCTCTGGTAATCAACTTGACTGTTTACGACTTCAACGTCGCTCGCGTTCTCATTGATACACGAAGCTCGATGGATGTCATCTTCAAAAAGACGCTGGAGCGAATGAAGATTGATTTGTCCACAATCAAAGGGCAGCCTAAGCTTATAATAGGTTTCTCCGGAGAGATAATCGTGACGATGGGAACGGTTCGCCTACCCGTCCAAGCTGGCAACGTTAAAAAGATGGTCGATTTTACAGTCTCGGATCACCCAGCCATCTACAATATGATCATGGGAACTCCCTGGCTCAACCAGATGCGAGCGGTGCCTTCAACATACCATTTATGCCTCAAGTTTCCTACACCCATCGGCGTAAAAACGATATGGGGCAACCAGAAGGAGTCTCGTATATGTTTCATGGCAGAGCACAAGCTGAGGAACACCGAGAAAAAGAAGGAGGAATCTTCACCTCAAGAATCACGAAAGAGGAGAAGGACCAGTTCCGAACATGTCAATGATTTGACCGACCTTCTATAGCAGTTACAGCTCGCAGAAGCTACTGAAAAAGCAGAGCCAACGCGTCTGCAAGTAGCAAGGTCTGCAGCATGTCACCACCGCGAGCCTACGTCACCGAAAAAACCTCCCACACCACTCCCTAGTGGTTTGCAAGGCACTCGAAAGGTACTGCCACTAGTGCCTCTTGAGGCCTCTGGAACGAACTACGAGGCGACTTGATCCCTGCAAAAGGGTACGTAGGCAGCTTATCTCCGGACGAGTTCAGTTGCCCTCCTCCGTAAAAGGAGGGGGGAATGGGGTACGTATACTCGTATACTCCCATCCTTTACTTCCACCATGCTGAAAACATCAAACATCCTTTTCTGGATTTATTAGACAAGTCTCGAGCACTTCGTCTACGTCCTTCTCAGGATTCACTTGACACAAGTCTCATAGACTTCATCACTTACATCCTCTATGGATTATTCAAAGCCTTTTTCAAGCAATTTCATCAGCTACATCCTCTATGGATTATTCAAAGCCTTTTTCAAGCAAGTTCAATCCACTGTCGTTGCTGTTGGCCACAGCAACAATGTGTGAACCTGAACACATTAACATCCATCATCGGATCCTAAGCGCGCTATATAAGTTATAACGATCAGTTTCTGGGCTTTTGACCCCGGCTGATTCTAATGTTCAGATCCTGGGCTGTTGACCCTGGACGTTCATTCAAAAACCCAACAACATCGTTGGTAAAAAGCAGCTGCCAATGATTACTTAGGTTTATACACCGAATAATCATTCAGAAAACCCAACAACACGTTGGTCAAGTCAAAAGGTGTGATCGCTTCTGAACAGACGTGTTCGGAAAGCACCGCCATTCTACAAAACCCAACAACAACGTTGGTAAAAATGGAAACCCAACAACAAGCGTTGGTAGGAAAGGACCACAAGCGCACTTGCGATTTTGCTACTCTACAATCAAAAACCCAACAACGACGTTGGTACAAACAGCCAAAGGCGTTTCAAGTGTAAACGACCATCAACTTATACTAAAGGCTTGGTCAGCAAAACAATTACCATTACTCTTATGATCTATCAAAGACAAAAAAAAAAGGCATAAAACGAGAAAGTCAATCAGTCATCGATTTCCTCGTCACCATCCTCATTGTCGTCTGCCTCGACGTCGTCTTTGTCTGTCTCAACGTCGTCGTCTGCCTCGCCGTCGTCTTCGTCTGTCTTGACGTCGTCGTCGTCGTCGTCTTCGTTTGTCTTGACGTCGTCGTCGTCTTCCTCGACGTCGTCGTCGTCTTCCTCGACGTCGTCGTCGTCTTCCTCGACGTCGTCGTCGTCCGCCTCGACGTCGTCGTCGTCTGCCTCGACGTCGTCGTCGTCGTCTTCCTCGACGTCGTCGTCGTCTTCCTCGACGTCGTCGTCGTCGTCTTCCTCGACGTCTTCGTCGTCGTCTTCCTCGACGTCGTCGTCGTCGTCTTCCTCGACGTCGTCGTCCTCGTCTTCCTCGACGTCGTCCTCGTCTGCCTCGACGTCGTCTTCGTCTGCCTCGACGTCGTCTATCTTCGTCTGCCTCGACGTCGTCTTCGTCTGTCTTGACGTCGTCGTCGTCTGCCTCGACGTCGTCGTCGTCTGCCTCGATGTTGTCGTCGTCTGCCTCGATGTCGTCGTCGTCTGCCTCGACGTCGTCGTCGTCTTCCTCGACGATGTCTTCCTTGACGTCGTCGTCGTCTTCCTCGACGTCGTCATCGTCGTCGTCGTCTTCCTCGACGTCATCTTCCTCGACGTCGTCGTCTGCCTCGACATCTTCGTCTGTCTCGACGTCGTCGTCGTCTTCCTCGACGTCGTCTTCCTCGACGTCGTCGTCGTCTGCCTCGACGTCGAAAAAAAAAAAAAAAAAAAAAAAAAAAAACGGGTAAAGTCTTCTCTTTCCCTCAGCGGATACCAAAAATCTTCAGAGAAAATTTTCATTCTCGGAATTCATCTGTCCCATTGCGAAAAACATCGTTGACGTCAGCAAACGCAACGCGGAGTCTTAAAATCTCCGGAAAGAAAAAAAAAAAAAAAAAAAACTTAAGTACGGATGTCATTGACGACAGTAGACGCTATCAGCTCTCTCAAGCAGAGCACGAAGTCTTAAAATCTTCAAAAAACGGAAAACAACGTTTACAGTGTTATCAACACTAACGACTCAAGCCTACGACATCATAACTTTGAACAGCTAAACTCGACACCCAATGGTCCTTAAACTCGACATTGTTATCATTAACACTACCGAGCTGGGGGGCTAACTGTTGGGGTCGGATTTCACCCGCTGAGCCTCGACCTCCAAAGTTATGATGAGCAACGCGCATGTTTCAAGCAAGCAAGAGGTAATATAACCCCTAGGTCATTTCACCCACAGAAGAAGGTGAAAACCTCTTGAAAACCCTTAAATCCTTTGAACCTTCTACCTGTTGAAGGAACCTTCGAAGTGGTCTTCGTCTCGGGAGGAGCCATGATGCAGCGTCGGAGAGGTCACAGAGCCAGCAGAAGGCGCTGCAGAGACGAAGACTGCCTGGCACCGATGTCACTGAGCAGTGACACCGATGACAGGCAGTGGTGCCGACGTCACTGCCCAGTGACGCCGATGTGCCTGGCCTCATCGGCATCCAGGCAGTTGACATCGGCGCCTGAGCCTTTTCATCGGCTTCAGGTCCTTCAACGCCCGTCAGAACTTCAACAAGGGTTCCAGAAGGTTCAGCATGTCAAAGCCCAGCAGCGAAGCCCACGTAGGCTCGACCGACATAGGCGAAAAAAGCAATCCCTAAGTGTTTAGGAAAAAGGCTTAGCCGACTTAGGGGGTTATATATAGGAATGCAGAAACACTTGTAAATATTCATTCACAATTTTTATCACACAAGCAATACAAAGCAATTACAAACCCTAATGTCTCTCTGCTCATCATTGTTCTTCATAGCTTATCTTCAGAAATCTCTGCTTCCTTTCGAAACCCTTACAAATCTAATTGTGCGAATTCCGGCTTCCACAGGTATGGTACGGTAGGCTTGAATACACGTGGTTCTAAAGGTGTGTTGGCTTCTTCTTTATCGGCGTTCTCCATGTTGCGAAGGTTGAACGGTTCAATGACAGCTTCATCTTTCTCATCGATAATCTCTGTGACAACATCCTCTTTTTCTTTAGCCTCCTCTGGCATCCTTACTTCGTCCAGCTATGTACCACTCCCAAATCTTGGTGTTTTACTCCCAAAAAGTTGACTTCTCTCAGGTTATTTTCTGAAAAATCTCCCAAGGTTGAATGGTGAACGTCGTCTTTAGGTGTTGTAGCTTCCTTGCAGGCTTGATTTGGCATCCTGAACTCCTTAAGAATCTGGGCAACAATGAGTTTGGTCTCCTTCAACCGAGGCGAATCGGTGTTGATGGCTTGAATGGTCTCATCATAACTTGGCCGATTCATATTATCACTAGCTGCTAAGTTCTCAATCAACGTATTTGCTTCGTCAATTGGCCTGTGCCTAAAGTCTCCATTGCTCCAAACATCAAGAAATCGCTTGAATTCCAAGTTGATTCCTTGGTAGAAACCGCTCCACAGTTTGCTTTCCGAGAAACCATGTTGTGGGAAAGCACAAGTCTTGAAAATAATCGATGTGAATCAAGGGGCTTTCGGTTGAAAGACCGAAAAACTGATTTTGCTTCACAAGGCCTATGACGCAAGGTTTTATTTCATAGTCTTGGCTGTGTGGTGTGAGTAGGATGGGGCTTCGATCCACTTGAAGTGCTGATGTTGAGTAGGAGTGTCCCACAATCTCACGGTTAGGTGCTTCATGTCCTTCTTCAAGATCATGTTGCTGGATTTCGTTTAGGTTTTGCCTTATCCCAAACTGATGGTTGTCAACTTAGTCACGAGCATGTAAATCAAGTAGGCCTCCTCCTTGAGGTGAAGTAGGACGTGGTGGTGGCTCGTCGTCATCACACGCTGCCATCCTAGCAGTGGTTAAATCTCTAATCAAGTAGGTACCTGAAACACACAAATATAAAACCAGAGAAAAACAAAATTAGCAAAGTAAAAGAAAAACCTTCTAGACTAGATTCCAGTCCAAAACTTGCAAACAAGCAATCAAAGGTCCCCGGCAACGGTTCCAAAAACTTGATCGGTGTGTAAATTTTACCCAATTAGACAACTGCAAGTGCACAACAATCACAGAGTATATATGGGATCGAATCCACAAGGACCTAGAGTTGTATGGCAATTTCTAAGAATCGAATCAAGCAAAAATAAGATTATTGGTTTTGGTTTTTTTTATAAAAACTTGATGAACGAAATTGCTAAGTAAAGAGGGTTGTAATTCAGGTTAAACAAACGTTAGGCAGTAGGTTCATCGCAGAGATTCACAAGTTATCACTTATACCGAATAATTCAGGGAATCGAAAGGGGGTTATTCTAAACTCAAACCACGAAATTAGAATCTCTCCACTATCGTGGTTTGGATTCTCTATGCTTTATACCCTAATAGACTCAGCTATCACATGGTTATTAAAAGGTTAAAGCACGCAGTATAATTAAGGTTTGATTGTTCACTAGACTCCTTAAATCTGGAGGTATTAAGAACACTCTCGTGGATACACCAACCTAAGATCAGATGCTAGTTGATCAGAAAAGCAATCAGCAATAAGAACAACTAAAGATGAAGAACTTATGATTTTTCCCTAATTCATTCGATAAAAGTTAACAACTCATGAACTCTTTGATTTCCTACAACCTAACAAACAGATCTACTCAGACATCATCACAGAGATCGAGCAAAGTGATGATTGAGTAGACAAAATCATAGAAGCAAATAGAAGAAGAAAAGGTTAAGAATTCTTCTCTATATCGAAGATACGAAAGACGAAGTCTTCTTCCTTCAATCCAAAAAATCTATGAATAATCTTAGAAATTCGTGGCTGCTGTGAAACAATAGGATTATCAATGTTTTTGTGATGATATTCGTGGCTCTTTGTCTTACAAAGGCTAAAAGCAAGTATATATAGGTCTAGGGTCTTCTAGGGTTAAGTTCTATGGGCAAAAATGTCAAAACACTCGAAACTGCGCAGTGTGGTGCCGTGGCACCGATCGTGGTATTGGGTCTGTATGGGGGATCAATTTTGGTCACGTCCCAAGGCGTCCTGATGGTCCCAGTACCAATCAGGTTACGTGGTCCATATGGGGAGTCCGCATCGCGCAGCTTAATCTCTTGGGCAGTTTGACATGTCTTTAGTATTTCGGGTATAACTCTCCCTACACAATTCCAAATGATACAAATCCAACTCAATTGTAAAGCTGACTCAGAGGGCTATCTTAACTCTAATTTTCATCCAATTCCAAATCCATTTGATCCTCTATTAATTGCTAAACTTCAGGCGTGTGTAATCTGCCCATCTCGGTGAAATGTGTAAACTTGAAAATTCCTTGGCTCCAATGGGTTCTTTGGCTCGTGTGAGTTGCTGTAGCTTGGTTTATACCTCATTATTCTCTTTTTGGTCCTTTTTTATTGATTTCCCTGTAAAAGACTATAAAACAACAAATATGAGAAAACTACCTTTATAGGCGTGAAACCTTAATAAAATGCTTAGAAATCATATGAAATAGTAAAAGTGGTAAAATATGAGGTCTATCAGAAGGTACCATCACTTGATCTCTGCGAGAGTGAAAGTCATGTTTGTTATGCGATCATGGGAAGTAGGCAGATAAGAGGAGTATCCTTGTCTTCCTAATATCTATGTATCACAGATTTGGGATGCCACCTCCCAGCCATGGTGTTAACGTTGATTAGGTAATTTAAGTCCACTTGGGGTGAAACAAGGATAAAGTACTCATTCTCTAGATTCAGTCCACAAGCCTTAAAGATTGGTTGTGGCATTCCCTCTATGCAAATCTTGTAAGCAGGATTACGCATTGTCTCATCCATTATTCCCATGAGGTGCCTGAGAAACCAAGATCCTACTTCATGCTTGAGTCTGGGATAGCTAATTGGTAGCCCGAGGTGATCGTGAAGGAGGCCTTTATCCGGTGTTCATCAGTTACCATTCTGAGCTCATCATCTGTTACCTCTCCCCGGTGTTCTCTCGCATACATTGTATTAGCTAGCAGATGCATGGCATAACGGATAGTTGGATTCTTCACTCTTGACAACAACGTTTTTTCTCTCTAGAGTACCTCCCCTTGCTTGTTATGTTTCTCCACACTAAATTACCCAAATCTCATATTAGTCTGCTTTCATAAGCAGTCCCTTCTATTCCATAGAGAGTTGTGAACTAGTGGAAAGGGAGAGTATGGTTTACCCCATTAAATGAGAAGTGTAGATTCGATGTTCCCTTGGACAAATCTTCATAAATGAAGAAAATTGTTGCCAAGAATTCTTTAGCTAGATATGGATAAGTGGAGTAGCGCATTTCTCTTAGGAGCCTGAAGTTCATTGCAGCAGCAAATTCTTATAAACCTTGCTGAATCCCCATTTATGCCAAAGTCATATTGTAGGCAAATCTTGTCGGAAGAACCTCGACCATGCTCATCCTCTGTAGATACCTAGCTTTCTCGTTGGGCCAGTTCATGACTATTAGACCTCCATCGTCACTGGAGGACCTATCACCTGAGGAAACTAAGGTTATTTGACGTACTGGTTTATGGCGAAGTGAAATTTCTGCTAAAGGTCGGACCTTTAAATGAAATCTAACCAGAAAGTAGAAGAAAATTTAAAAATTTGAACTTTGAGCTCAAGGTTTTAAAGGAAACCACAGAGAGAGAGGCTGAAAGAAATTAAAACAGAGAAGAAGGATCCAAAATTATTCGAATTAGAAAAAGAAGGAACTAGAATTCCTTGAATTTAAACCTTCAGCAGTTTCTTTTTTAGGCAAAAACTGTAATCGAGAAGAAAGGAAGTGGGAAAGACTCTAAAGAGAAAGAGGGAAGGTGGAGGCTTCATTTACTGTTTAAAAGCAGACCGAAAATTTGAGGTAGCAAACCGGAAATAACCGAGAAAATTAGATATGGAATCGCAGGTTTAAATTCTAAGTAGTTTGAACAGAAAAGAGAAATAGTGTGTAATCCTTTCCATCCTTCCCAGCAATCCAGATCGGTCTCCTGCTGCTTAACCTTTAGGAAAACAAGACTATGCAACCAAGTAAAGAGCGTTTAAGGGAACCAAGAAAAACAACCTTTAGATAAAAGGATAGACATGAGACTGTCTCTCAAGTGCGCTTATTTAATGTCACTGAGCTTGACCAGGTTGACTCATTAGCTAGGTTGCTTCTGGGGTTGAAAGGGAAATGTTCCCTGCCTCCCCTAATATCTCTCCTGTAGTGTAGAGCTTAACCCGTTGGCCATTCACTATGAAGTCGCCTCCATTAGGATCCCACAGTGTTGGAGTCCCATATTGACCCACTTCTTTAATCTTGAAGGGCCCTGACCATCTAGACTTCAATTTCCCAAGAAACATCTTGGCTTTTGACTTGAAGAGAAGAACATTATCTCCAACTGTAAATGTCCTTCTGAGAATCTTCTTATCATGCCAATCTTTTGTGCGCTCTTTGCATATCTTGGAGTTCTCATAGGCCTCTTGTCTGATCTCATCAAGTTTACACAGCTGCATCAACCTTTTCTCCTCAGCAGACTTGATGTCGTAGCTTAGCAATCTGGTGTCCCATAGGGCTTTGTAATCCAGCTCTACATTTGCCTTCCCCAAATTTGAAGGATTCAACACTCATCAAAGGCTTTTCTTCTTCCACCGAAACTTTGTAAGTGTAGACAAGTTTTGAGATTGAGTCAGATAGATTTGTTGGGTTTTGTTTGTTCCCTTGTCATGTATTATATGATACTCCATGGAAGAAGAAGGTTGGTAGATTTGCGGAAATGTCGTAATTTGAGTGTTTCAGTGAACCCTTTTTCAGTTCCTTCTCCTCTGCTAGTGATGTGAGCCTTAGAGATGTTTGAAAGGACAAGACTTTTACTGTTTCTTACCTCGTTGATTCTCTGGGTTTAGCTACAAAACTCGCTGAATCGATCTTGAGGAAACTCAGTTTCTTGAACAAGGGTAATCTAGATTCAGTCTTGAGTCTTCTTAGGAGTCATGGATTCACTAATTCTCAAATCTCCAACATCGTTATGGAATATCCACGATTGCTTATAGCAGATGACAAGATTTCCTATAGACTATATTGAAAGGAGTGGTTCCTATTGGAGTCTTGAATGTTGTTCTATATGCCCATTGAGCATCAGTTATCTTGACTACCCAATCCTTTCTAGTCTTGTTCACTGTCTTCTGGAGGATTGCTTTGAGCTCTCTGTTTGAGATTTCACCTTGACCACTTGTCTGATGATGATATGAAGTAGAGATCTTGTGCTAAATGAAATACTCTTAAACAAAGTCTCCAATGTCTTGTTCAGAAAATGTGTCCCATTGTTACTAATCACACTATCCTGGGCACTCCAAATATGGGGAAATTGATGTTTTTGAATAGCAGTTTCACAGAGGTAGAGTCAACAGCAACTATAGGGAATGCCTCTTCCCACTTGGAGACGTAATCAACTGCCACCAAAATGTAGTTGTTTCTCTGTGACTCAGGAAAGGTCTCATGTAGTCAATCCCCTAAACATCAAAGACTTCCACTTCTAGAATGTAATTATGTGGCATTTCATTTCTCCTTCTGATTGATCCCATCTTGAGGCATGGATTACACTTAGTGATTAATTGATGGGCATCCTTGAATAGTGATGGCCACTAGAAACCTGCTTGAAATACCTTTGTAGCAGTTTTGAAGGTTACAAAGTGCCCTCCATACTCTGAACTATGGCAACCACGCAAAATCTCAGCGACTTCACTCTCATAAACACATCGCCTATAAAGACCATCCCTACACAGCATGTAGAGATATGGTTCATCCCAATAGAAGTTGCGTACGTCTTTGAGGAATTTCTTCCTGGAGTGGCGGTCAAGGTCAAGAGGCCACACTTCACTAGCCTGATAGTTAGCAAAGTCTACATACCATGGGAGTATTATTTCTGTTTTGTCTTCCCTTACAGTTGTTTGTACTAGCATGGACTCCAGGTGCTATGTATAGACTGCATGCAATTGCTCATCTAGGAGAGAGTCATCAATGGGCAGATCATCTAATATTCTTAGCCTTGAAAGGTGGTTTGCAACTCCATTTTCGATTCCTTTCTTATCTTTAACTTCAATGTCAAACTCTTGTAATAGCAAAATCCACCTTATTAGTCTTGGGTTAGCATCTTTCTTTGTCATCAGATATCTGATGGCATCATGCTCTGTATAGACAATAATCTTAGACCCAACCAGGTAGGATCTGAACTTCTCCATTGCAAGGAGCTCTTTCTCTGTTGTGGCATAGTTCAGATGTGCATCATCCTATGTTCTGCTAGCATAATAGATGCCGTGCAGTTTCTTGTCAATCCTCTGTCCCAACACTACTCCTCCTGCGTAATCACTTGCATCACACATTAATTCAAAAGGAAGGTTCCAATCAGGTGGTTGAAAAATGGGATCACTTATCAGGGCTTCCATGAGTTTTTCAAGAGTAGTTTGGCAATCCCTATCAAACATAAATGGTGTCTCCTTGCACAGAAGTTTGGTGAGAGGCTTGACTATCTTAGAGAAATCCTTAATGAATCTTCTGTAGAACCTGACATGACCCAAAAGCTTCTTATGTCCCTCACAGTTGCAGGTGGGGAAAGTTTGGTCATGACTTCAATCTTTGCTCTATCGACTTCTATCCCATCTTCAGATATTCTGTGAACAAGGACTATTCCCTCTTTCACCATAAAGTGACACTTTTCCTGATTGAAGAGCAGGTTGGTCTCTCCATGCCTCTTAAGGACCCTGCACAAATTTGACAGACAACCACCAAAGGAGGAACCATACACAGAAAATTCATACATGAAGACCTCCATCATATCCTCTATTAACTCAGAGAAAATGGACATCATGCATCTTTAAAAAGAAACAGGAGCATTGCATAGTCCAAATGATATCCTTCTGTAAGCATAGGTGGCATAGGGACATGTGAAAGTGGTTTTTTCCTGATCACTAGGATAGATGAGGATTAGGAAAAATCATGAGTAACCATCTAGAAAGCAGAAATAAGAGTGTTTAGCCAATCATTCTAGCATTTGGTCTATGAAGGGAAGGCGGAAATGATCCTTTCGTGACTAGGAGTTCAGTTTCCTGTAGTCAACACACATTCTATGCCCAGTCACTACTTTGGTGGGAATCAATTTATTTTTATTATTGGTTATGACACTCCTCGCTTCTTAGGGACAACATGAATGGGAGAAACCCATGTGCTGTCTGAGATAGGGTAGATAATTCCTCCATCTAGCAGCTTTATGATATCTTTCTTCACATCATCCTTGAGGTTAGGATTTAACCTCCTCTGAGTTTCAAGAAATGTCATGGATTCATCATCAAGATGGATCATGTGCATGCATAGAGAGGGAGATATCCCATTGATATCATCTAAAGAATAGCCTATCGCTTTCCTATAATTTCTTAGCTCCTTCAACAAAGAAAAATTCTCTTCTTTGCTTAATTTTCCATTTATGATAACAAGGTAAGTAGAGTAGGTGCCAAGAAATGCATACCTTAGCCCTTGTGGCAAGGGTTTTAAATCTACCTTAGGTGCTTGGAGCTCGCTCCAGGGATCCTCCTCCTTGGTTATATTATGTACCCAATTATACTCATGCCCCTCTGCTTGGTTTTGAAATGCCACCTCCTCCGTGTGAAGCTCACTAGAATCTAGCATTTCTTCAAACATTATGACTTTCGGGGTTAAATATCCATAGTGTGTTTGTTCAATAGTTAAAGCAACTGCTAGTTTATCATCATATATGAGTTCCCCATTAGCTTCATCCTCCATGGTGTCTTGAGTGTCTATCAAATAGCATTGTCCATCTATTGTAGGCTTTGCCATTATAGCCATCATATCATAACTTACAGAGTGCTCTTCCCACTGTAGCTTGATCCTTCCTTGTCTGACATCGATAATTACACCAGCAGTATTCAATTTCAAAAACATGATAAGTAGAATTAGGAAAAAAAAAGTGTACTTTAATCCTGCTGGAAGTTGTTTGAGTTCATCTTTGGAGCTTTTTCTTTACTCCAATCACTGTGATTTGGAACTTTCTAAGAAACTCCAACCAAATCCATATTAGCAACCAATTTCGTTACCCTCTCATTGTTATCCATTAACGTTGCATATTCCATTGCAGCCTCATCTAGCTCCTCAGTCTCAACCACATATCTAATCAAAGTCCTCTCCAAAGCATCAGCAGGATGTGTCTCATTGAAAACCTCTTGTGAAATGTCAGTCAATGTATCTACATAGTAAGTTTGACCATCTATTGTAGGCTTCTTGACTAGCTTGTCCATATCAAACTTCATCTCCAAATCGCCTACACATAGGGTAATTCTTCCTCCTTTGACATCAATCATTTTACCAGCTGTACCTAAGAAGAGTCTTCCCAAAATGAGAGGATCTTTAGGTTCCTCAAGATATTGCAAAATCACAAAATTTGTAGGGATGAAACAGTCTTCAACCTTGATTGGAACATCTTCTAGCACACCTTTTGGGATCCTTACTGATATGTCTACAAGGATAAGGGAGATCCTAGTTGGTTGGAAGTCAGTCATTCCAAGGCTAAGGGCAACTGAGAGTGGCATCAAGTTGATGCTTGAACCCAAATAACAAAGAGACCTTGGAAACCTTTCCGAAAATATCAAACAATCCAATACAAAGCTTCATGGACCTGTGAGCTTCTCTGGAATCTTGTTGAGAATCACTTTGCTTACTTGCTCAAAAATCATAGCCACTCCTTCTTCAAGACACAAACTCTTAGTAACCGTCCTCTGCACATACCGTCTGATCACTGGAGAAACCATCATTGCTTCAATGAATGGGATCACAACAACTAACTTATCCATAATGGCCTTGCATCTAGCATCCTCCATTTCCTGTTTAGACCTCTTCTGGTTCCTAGGATAAGGTATCTTAGGCTTGTAGACTCGCTCTACTGAATTATTTGAAGACTGTGGAA